>VUJU01000602.1:0-92919 GCA_009835225.1 Aphis craccivora | reverse complement strand
CTAATGTACAGCAGAGCGGTACCCACTTGCCCGCTTTTTTTTTTTTTTTTTTGAAAAGCCAGGGGGGTGCAAGTGCACCCCCTTGCACCCCCCTCGCGGCGCCCATGGGTGTAATATAATAATAATCTTAATTTACTTGTGCCGCATAACATCTGGCCGGCTGCGCTTATTATATCAATACTATATAATAATATGCGACGCATAGTCTCACGTTCACTTTACGCACACATATATAATATATATATGGTTCTAAAGTTAATATTGTAAAATTAGATTTAACACAGATTTTTTTACCAACAGGTTTTTTTTTCGCTTTTTGTTTATGAGTTATGATGTTTTGTGGTGCAGAAACCATTGGGAGCTGCATGTGGGAGCAGACGAGTAGCTTCGGGGAGAGAAAACCCGGCAAAAAAAACACCACCGAACCCCATGCGTGACGTCTCAGTGTATTATAATATTAAATGTAATGCGCACATGAATTCCAAGTTTCCGGTCACTGGACACTTGACGAGAGCCGCGACGGAGACTCTCGCGCATGTGTGTCCGTCTTCCGACCCTTAGTCCAAAAATAGATTTTCAGCCCTATCTTCTCCCCCCCCAAGTAGCACATGAATTCATAGAATACGACACAATATATTACATCATTTCGGTGTGGTTGACGTCTTACGAAAACTCTGAAATGTGTTCGCTTGGTTGTTTTTTTCGAATTCAACTACATACGCATAATATAATATAATATAATATTAACTTTAATAGAATAGAATATACTATTAAACATTATGGCTTTTATAAATTACATATTCTGTACGTCGATTTGTTTAAAGGTACACTACTGTAATGAAAAAAATTATTTTTTTGTAAAATTCAGTATAAACCTGAATTGATTGATAACTTATTTAAATACGAGTAAAGGTTACGTAATATGAGCAGAATTATTAACCATCATTATACAATAAGATACTCCTTAGGTCCACTTCACTCCACTCATATGAATCTTGAAAACTATATTATTATAACTAACTGTAATTAATTAAATTTAATAGTTAAATTAAATTGAAGATTTATGATGTTATTAAAAATATATATATAAATTCAAAATTCATAACGATAAAAAATTGTATTTTGTTTAGACTTTAAATTATGTTAAAAAATGTGTAAATATATATTCCAAAAAACGTTATTACCTTCTGGTGAATTTAGTTTTTCACTTAAAATAATTATTCTATGAACTATGTAGACTGTATGTATATTGTGTGTAATATTATAATGTACGACAATGTCTTATGCTCCGACCGATAATCATAGTTATTGTTGACCTCCACGTTTTAAATATATTAGACTATACTCGTGTACGACGATACGAATACATTTGGAACACAAAAGTTTCAATATTAATGTCGCATCATGTTTATTCACTTATATCATTTTTACGTGATGCAACAAGTTTATTTATTTAAATTACACTGTAGAGCAAAAAACTAAATTTAGTTTCACTTTCTTATGAACGGAATGTTTAAACTTTGACTTTTTTAAACAACTTTTTTATCTCATAACTCCGCAACACACACATTAAACCACTTTAAAGAATATTAATTGTACATTGTGTATAATGCTAACATAAAATGTATAAAACTACGAAAATAATGTCGTCTCATTCCGAACGATTAAATAATATTTTGAAACAACAGATCCAATAACATTAAAATTATTAAATCACCCAGATGCACTTTTACTTCCGGACATCGTATATTTTATGCGAAGTTTAGCAAATCGAATTATTTATATACGCATTATAATCATCACAACTGTGTTACCATGTTAAAATATTGTTATTCGTAAATCTAAATCGTATTTCATTGTAATTTATATGAAAATTTAATTTCAAAAAGTCTATACATATTATAGCTAGTAAACAATGATTTTTTAACATAAATAATATTGTATTATTCAATAAAATTCGCACACTGCAACAAAAAAATAATATTTAAATGTGAGGCTTATTTAAATAGCGAATACTGATAATTAGTTGGAATAGATACACGCGAGTATGCAAATACGTGCCAATATATATTTTTTTTTTATATAAATAATTATCGTATACAGATAATTGCTCACCTCAATTGTTTCTAGTGCGTATAATACGAACGAACGTATTGTACCTATTTCATTTATAAACGGATAAACTTTTTTTTTTTTTTTAATTCGTATAAAAGTAAATGACTGAATTAAAAATAATAACTTTGTATTTTATAGCGTTATAAACACGTTAACGTTAACACTTGTGGCTCGATTGTTGTTCTCGTCCATTTACTCCATGTTTTTAATGAACTTAAATATAATTACGGATAACGCGAGTAGTATTAATAATAAAAGAATAAAAAGCCGTTTATAAAAAGGGCGGAGGAGGGTGCGCGGCGGCGCTCTTGTTGTTTAAATACAAATTAAAAGTGGTCTGAAAAAGTAAAAGGGCTGACAGTTGAAACATCAATTAACCGCATAATTCTGGTAAAGAATGGCGGATGAAAATCGTAATAATTACAACGGCGTTTTGAAATATTAAATTATTCGTAACCAGCTATAACATATTAACATAACCTGCAGGTCGGATAAAAAGTGATACAAAAATAACGACAATTTTGTTTTTATATTATAATTATTGTTTTTTTTTGTTCAATTAGTGCGACGCCGTTGTATATTATCTTTGAAATATTCTATTTACTTAAAAAGTTAGAGATATAGGGCGTTGGATCATCAATTAAGTGGATTTTGAATATTTATTTTAAGAGACGTTCGGCGTTTCTGAAAATCTTAAATGAATTATTCATTTAAATTAATCACGGGTGTACAATTTACAAAAAAAAAAAAAAAAAAACTTAACGCTTTTTAACATAATAATAGGTATTCACTATAAATATATATTGTTTGCTTTCATTTTTCGAAAGTTGATGTTTTGATAAATTTTAATTATACTTAATGTAATGCGAAATACTCTTCTTAGTATTTATTCGGAACATAAAAAATACGAGATAAAATGCAACGCGTGTTTCTATTGTAATACTAATATTATTGTATCATGTTTTATTCGTTAAATTTTATTTTTGTGTAGTAAATAATAGCTTCTTAATTCCTATCAAAATCAAAACGAATTAAAAAAAATAAAACCCGCTCTTCGTTACTCTACGCGTATTTTATTATTTTAAATTATTTACTTATGTTCTAAATCTTACACTTGTATTTTGTATAATAAATAGTTACATTTATAATAAGTAGCATGTAATGTCTGAAAAAATCTGTAGATATATCGCGTGATGTATCGAATAATATTATAAACAGACACATCCTCATAATTGACTCTATTTTCTTGTCTATACATTTTTTTAAGTTTATAGTTTCGGAATCTTATCTGCAGTTTGTAAAACAGTATCAAAGAGCCACGGGAATTACCTATATAGATAACTATAGTCTTAAAAGTAATAACAGGTATAATTAATTTTTTGATTGACTACCACTTTAACTGTAAACTCGAAAATAAAAAATACAATATTAAAATAGTTTATCGTTGTGTAAATATTTAATCAGTAGATTTGTCTAGGTATAGTTTCTTTTCGTGTTCAAACGGTAGTTATATATATATTAATGAACGCAAGAGTTTTAAGGACCGCGGTAGTGAGACCTAGCCCGGAGGAGGAGGATAGTATATAATATACACAATACCGGGCGGGTGATGTGGGTAAGGACAGACGACGACTCGACGTCTGTGTGCCTATCTGTATAGGCGTAGAGCGGAAAATCTCGATTCGTCTCGAGTCTACGGTATTATCGCATCGGCGCTGAAATAATATAATAATATAATGGTGGAATCCGAACGAGCCGCCCAGCTGATGGATGTACCGTCCAAGCAATTATATTTTGTTTTATTATGTCATGGTACACGTCATTGTTGAACGAGTCTGGAAACGACGACGAGCCGAAAACTGCGAAATCACATGGTACTCATTAACTATTACTGCGAAATTATATTATTTTACTGTATACGGACCTGCCAGCGTGGTACGAAAACGCGTCGAGAGACGAGTCTGCCCCGCGTATTTTCGAGTGCGTCTCGGGGATAATGGCGTGAGGTGAGACGGGTCATCATTAATATCGAAACAATGAGACGACGGAGATCTCACAGTACCCATCAACCGACGCGGTCCGCGAGAAGGCACAGTGCAAACCGCACACCGAATTAGACTTTTATCGGTATATGTATACGTATTTTTTTTTTTTTTTTTTAGTATATCGTACAACACGATAATATACTGCGTGAAGTGTTGTCTACCTGCTGGTCGTGTATCTTCACGAAGAAACAAGCAAACGCGTACCCATGAAAAAATAATATACTATATAGCCGTCCTTGTTGTAAAGTTGCGATAATTCAAGACAATAATGCGACAAATGGGATTATCCATAATATCGTTTGCGTGCAATGCCAATGTTTTTTCCTGCAATGTTCAATTGATAGAAAATAAAAAACCGTTTTTATTGTAATTATTATTATTTTTTTGCGGTTTCCGACCGTGGCGTAAAACACACTGTTATTATGACGGTACATAATATTGACTTTGGTATTTATTTTTTAAATGTTAAAACATGTGCGCCGATGTAAAGCAAGTGTGACACGTACGTGCGTTGTTGTACGAGTGTAGTGCGTTTAAGTTATTGTGATTATTATTTTATTTTTTTTAATTTACAGCGTATTATACCTTTCATAAATCGGCCACGACGGTAGTCATAAATATTGTAGCTAAAATGCGGTTACAAAAAAAAAAAAAATATGGTGTTATTATCTACACGTCACACAATATGTATTATATTATTGAGCTTTTGCATTCGACCTACGACTCGATGCAATAAAATATGTTCATATTTTTTATTGTTTTAATTATAGTGTGTTGAGAAATGTCTACGTTTGACCCAAAAAAGCACAAACTGGTTCAGTGAAACCGTGACATCTATATATAATCGGAAACGTCATAATATCGTTGTAGGCGCGTGCCATTTTGGCGGGAAAATCATAAACCTGCATATTTCGTAGGGACGTTTCGCGCACAAGAAATACGCAATCGTAACAATAATATTATACCTATATACTCATTTTAATACGCCGATTGTCGCCGCGTACGACAATAGTGTTGCGGGCGTGTAAGTGCCATATTTTCGGCTTGTAGGGGATTTTTTTTTTCGATTGTCGCACCGGCCTTCGTCTCTATATTATAATATGTGCGTATATTGATGGTAGCAGTATTATAGGTACGCTACGACGGTTGTAAATGATCTAATATTGTTATATCGTACATAATATGTGCTTTATCTTCGGTATAACACATAGTATTATAATGGCGGGAACGTCGCACACACACGCTCGTCACGCGAATATCGTAATAATAATATATCATTTACAATATCATATAAACGGGTCGCGCCTCCGTTAGCAGCGTGTGCGCAGGCCATTATGCGATGCGCCAAACGCGCAGTGTGCTGCCGCTGCAACAGAAGTCTTCCGTTTGTGCGTCCGAAAAAAACACACACACACACACATTCGCGCCGATACGGTGTAGACGCGTGCAGCGGTCTGTACACTATTATGCCGTGGCGAAAAGAAAAGGAAAAAATCCAGAAAATTATACGTACTGGGGGTAAAATAATAATAAAGATTTCTGTCGCGCACAATGAAAGTCGCCGAGTCATCGCGATCCGGTCGCCCGGCCAGCTGGGCGTCTTCTCTCCGTACGGAGTGGACGACCTGTCATCGCCGGGTTTCTTTTTCACCGTCATCCGGCTGCTGCTGCTGCTGCTGCTGCTGGTCCTGATTGTCCTGTTCCCTCTTGCCCCCACGACTCGATAACGATACGCACGCGTGGTGTGTCCGTCGTCCTGCACACCGCCGCATTGCCCGGTGAATCCGGAACGTTGGCGTAAGTCTTATAAACGTTTCTTTTTTTTTTTCTGTATAAAGACTTATATTTTTGCTCATCATCGTCGTCCCGCGAGCGACTCTTACACAACAGCGCTCGTTATAGGTTATAATATCAATACACAAGTAATAGGTATATAACAATTAAAAAGCCGAAAGATTATTATTATCAGAAATCTTATTGTTTCTGACTTTGTGCCGTTTTAATGTGACTTTTCAGTCGTCCGGCATGCAGCGACCGACTACGAAAATAATTGCATTCGGATGGCGGTTATACATTTGTATGGTATAATATTTTTATAATATATTTAAGTATGCGTTTTTAAATTCAATGTTGTTTGGTTTCAGGGTCGTATGCTCAATAACACTAAGTAATAGGTAATAATTATTGTAAACTGAAATAAAACTGAAGAATAATTAATAATTGTGTATAAATGGCCACTGTTTAAATGTCCACAATACAGACTTAAATAATATTATTAAATAGGCAGGGATAACAATCAGTGAGTCTACGTCATTAACATTACGCATATCATGTCATTTTAAATCATGAGGCATTCGAAATAATGTAATTTTTATACCACTACCAAAAGTATGACTAATTCACTCATATATTATACTTACTGTCTAAATGTTAACACAAATATTATGCTAAAATAACAACTATAGAAATAAGAAAATTCAACAACTACTATAGGTACTCGTAAGGTTACCTGAGTGGGCTATCAACAATACTATACGATTTTAAGGTATCAACAATAATAAACTTTAACTATAATAACTACTAAAATTCTATAACTATTTTTCAAAACACAATACAATGATATATTTACGATTTTTATTTTAAGAAGGGTTTTAAAGTCGTGTGCCCAAGATAAAAACTATTCTTCATAAAAAGAAAAATCAATAATTTTGCTTTGAATCATTTCGATTTTTAGTAAGTTAGGTATGATAGAATTAATACATTTTACATTCTTATAAAATATTATAAGTAATCAATATAATATTATACGGTTCGAGAGATGGTTTCACAATCCCCCTTTAAACGTGCGTCACCGCCGTTAAAATCGCTCTTGTATTAATTGAACTCTTTTATTGTACGACTAATAATTTTTTATGAGTTAATACTCTCAATACCCTAAGCTGATCTCCAACCGAACATAATATTACGTGTTGTCTAGAGGGACCCCGCACTCAACCCAAATCGTTTTATCTTTACCGGACCAAATGCCGAACGAGTATTATATGTATACAATATATATTAATGTTAGATAATAACGAAGTAATCCCAAAACAGCAGGTATTAAATACACTATTAATGCTATGGCACAGGTGTGTGTACTTGCCATTATAGGTATATTACTGATACAAATATAGGTTTAGAAATATCGATTTCGTTATAGTGTTATTTCGGAGATTTAACGACAATATTATATTAACCAGGATTCTCAGCTGGTACTTAAATACATATATACCGCATAGAGGTATGTATTATATTACACGCGTATAGAAATCGGTGGAGAAAGTCCTCAAGTTTTTTTTAATGTTTTAAATGCTGAAATGCATTCTTGCAAAACTTATTCATTTGGATTTTTTTGATTCAATTTAAATACTGGTAATCTTTTAAATACTCACTCCACATTCCAAAAACTGAAATGGATTTCTGCTTGATTATATGAGTAGGTTTATATTTTATGCGAGAGTATCTAATACACGCTTAAAATAACTATTTTATATTTATGATTATACATACATATAATGAATATCTGTACAATCCGACTTTGCGTGAGAGGGAAAATGAACATTCACAAAATAGGGTGCTATATAGTATATTGGCAAATAGGCATCGGTGATATCTCATTTTGTGAATTGATTCGACCGAGATTGGCAATTCGCCAGTGGTTGTTTGAATATAGAATTTGATATATTTTCGAACATAGTTCAAACTATCCTCAACATTTACCAGGGATATCTTTAAAAACAATCTCTAACATTTTCGTCGAAATCGGTCTAGTAGTTTTTGAGTCTATAAACATAAGGACGGCATTACCTTTTATTGTATATTCTGACAACAGAAAACAAATAAAATATTATTTTGTTTTGTACAAAAATAATTCCATAGCAACAAATGATGGATCTGAAAAATATTTTCCATAGGTTAGTTAAAATAAAATGTATGTGTGTGTGTGAGAGACACCGTAAGAAACCAGTAGGGGTTGAAAAAGAACTTAAAACGCTCTTCTAGTCTCAAGAAACCTATTTATATGACTTTAAATTTTATTCAAACCGATTCAGTAGTTATTGAGATTAGCGTTTTGTTAACAGTAGGTACAAGTGCGTGCACAATGTACAGTAAATTCTTGTTCGTCGTGCCATATAATATAGCCCAAATATTGACGAATATATTATAATAATATAGATCACTGCTTATTTCGAAGGTTAAGTTGGGACACGTCGAGAACGCGACGACGGTGACATACATCGATACCACTATTTCAACTATATCTCTAGCAATATAAAGTTTATCAATATATATATTATATACATATTTTTAAATCGTCTCTCGCAGTATGTCGCGATGAGTATCGAGAATCACGTGTCGCCATCATACTCGATACTTCCTACGACTGCACAATTCGGTGCAGTCGAACAGTGGCGTATTTACCGGGGGGGGATCTATCCCCCCTGGTATTTTTTTTTACTAATAAGTTTTATAATGTTGGTAAGTGAACCCCCCACCGTCGGGGAAATTATGTTTTCCAACGTATATCCCTCCCCTGGACAAAATCCTAAATACGCCACTGCAGCCGAAAACCCTTTACATACGGGATACCTGCAGAAGAGTGCAGGACACGTGTACGTTGGTGCTGTGCGCGGGATCCACATGGTATAATATATAATATGTTATATATATTGCATAATATACCTCCGACGGATTTATATATGGTCGGCTAGATGATCGCCGTCCAGATTTACGACGGGCTAACACGACTACAACACACACACACACTCGCACACATCGTCGATAATGCTTGCGCGTGTGTATAAATGATAATATTATAATATACATATATATATTATATGCTCTCCCGGTGTATAAACAGGGTTTTAGTGCACGTGGTGTCCCACGGGAAGACGCTGTGCCGGGCGGATGCGCGCGAGCGGCGGCGGGAACCAGGTGGCCGGCAGTCAGTGTCTGTCTGTGTGTCTGTCGCACGGTCCGGCGACGGTCGACGACGACGCCGACGGCGACCACGTGTGCGTCGTTTCGGTTCTTATATCCCGTCGTCGTCGTCGCCGCCGCCGCCGTCTTATCCCTATCATCCCCCCTGCAAACTCTACTCCTCGTCATTACCGAGTCAAGTCCCTTACGGTGTCTACAACGGTATAGGTCGTATATTATATATATTGTGTACAGTCTTTTTCGGCCGTTATGTGTGCGTTATTTTTCGTCCATCGTTCCACCCGCGCACTGGCAGACCTGCGCCATGCGTACAAGCTGGTAAATAACATTATAGTTTATGATATACATAAAATATCGTAACGTCGACCAGACGACCGAATTTTCGGGGACATCAACCCTCCGCGTGCTTCATTACGACGACCATCATCATCTCCGGTCGACTTGTCTCGTTTCCAGACGGTCAGACGGACGTCCACGCTCATAATATTATTATAGTCGTCGAATATTTCGACGGGAATTCGAGAGAGCGCGTTTCGCGACACCAATATTACAAAAACGATAACGTCGTTAATAATATTCCAATAATGAATTTTTCTGTTAAATTAGTGATTTAAACTGATTTTACGCTTTTATTACCTACTCACTTGTCGTACTTAATAATAATGATTATTGCACGCTTAATGATGATATTTCCACCGTGTCAGTCGATACTACTTTTGACTAATTTCAGTTTTATTTAACATTTTCGAGGGAATTATATGCACAACTGTACTGAATACGTCGTATAGTATTATTGTACACTCATATTATACCTAACATAACATACGACAATAAACAATAATTATTAGTTTAATTTAGTAATAGTTACAATATTGAAATAATTTAGGCATATTAAATAGTTTGAAACTTATATTTTAACTTCAATAATATTGCATAGGTTTCGGTTTTAGTTTCTTCGTGATACAGAGTTTAAGATTCAACATCAACTACAACCTGGTATTTAAGATTTATGAGAAAATATACGATATTATAATTTAAAATTAAAATATTATTGTGTATAAAGTACAATAAAATTATGCCAGTATAAACAGTACTTTAAAATTAATAGTCAAAAATCGATGGAAACATCAATTGCGTACAGGTATATAATTACATTTACAATATTGTAAAAGTAAAATATATGTATTAATATTATATGTTTTGCATTTTATTGTCAGTTATTTTCATTGAAATCGACATTAATTTTATAACAAAATAATTGTAACCGAAGTACAATTTTCCTTTAATAATGTACGTATAGGTCATAATATATTATAAAAATACGTTTGTTGATATCGCGTTCTAGAAAGTGCACTCTTAGTGTCAGCGCAATCATTCTGTCCAAACAAATTTTTTTATCGTCTTCGATGTAAGAAATAAATTGAGTTTAACTTCAATCTTAAACGAATTGAAAAATAAATCGAATACGGTGTTTACATTTTTTAGCCGCGATGTGTGATGTCAACGAAGAAAAACCACGTCGCTGTACTTATATAGTATACGCAAGTTCTGCTCTGTGACTGCAGAAAACTGAAATACGTTTCGTGGAAAAAAGTATCTTGAAACGAAGTCCAAATAATAATAAACGCTCAGTATTTGCTGTTACATCGATTTTTTTATTTTATTATTATTCATTCGACCGAATGCTCGAGGAGATTGTAAATAAACTATAAAAATATAAATCCGTAAGATTTTATCGGAAATTCAAAACTTGTAAGAAAAATATTTTGATATAATATTTTTCATTTGATTTGGTTACATTTATATTCGATATCGAATCTAGGTACTAACTATAATTGGGAAGTTAAAGAAAAGTTACATTAAAAGTCACTTTCTAAAACATAAGCTAGTTGAATCGAATGCCTAAAATAATCTTATCTACCTCGTTAAAAACAAAAAGGTAATAGTTACTATAATTGTGATCACTGCAAAAAAAGTATACATTTTTCAAATACTATGTTGACTACCGAGTAGTGAATACTGACTGAGATATTTGTTGTCATACGTTTAGTGACTTTTAATTATTTTTTTTTTTTTTTTTAACAATAGATACATAGTTTTAATGAAAACTTAGGTTTTATATTTCATCATAACTAGAAGCAATTGGATTACATAATATCGTGTTATGTTGACGTATAAATATTAAATATCTAATAACAAATCACATTTTCTATTTTAAAAAGCAGAATTTAAGACTATGACGATCGGAGCAGCATACCAGTAGACTATTTTGTGGTAGGTATTCTGGAAAGGAATAGAATATTGTTCAAAGTCCATAAATGATTGAGAAT
This sequence comes from Aphis craccivora, assembly GCA_009835225.1. Taxonomy (NCBI): domain Eukaryota; kingdom Metazoa; phylum Arthropoda; class Insecta; order Hemiptera; family Aphididae; genus Aphis; species Aphis craccivora. The sequence goes on along the minus strand of VUJU01000602.1, from coordinate 81,449 downwards.
ATTCAACGATTTAGGCGATCAATGAAAAAAAAAAAAAATAAAAATCCACCACTATGAAAGAAAACGCTGCCCAGATTAAATTTATGCATCAGAATGTAAAAAAATACCTTATTTTTTCAGTACCTATACCGTCGCAACAATCGACTCGGAAAATTGGGAATTACAGTGAACTGACCGGAAAGGTCAAATAGCACGCTTCATATATAGGATACGCCGCTGTACTGCGTTCGTCATCTAATCGTTATGACGTAGACTATAATATAGTATCATATTATTTTGTGTTACGATAAAAAATTGTGTGTGTGTTACATATTATATTATTATAATAACATGACATAACAGATATTATACGTCACTGGATTATATTATTACGTATTTAAACCGTCGTGCGCTGCAGTTTCATCCGTCGACTCGTGCGATTAACCTCTTATTCTTATCGGTTGTGCAATTTTATTTCAACACTCGCACGCGGTGTTCAATATAACGACGACCAACTGTATAATATGATATGCGATTGCGGCGCACATTTTTATCGAATCTCCGCAGCGGTCAAACGGCGAACGGCTTGCAGTGATACGCGTAGAGTCGGCTGTGATAATATCCGAATTAGGATATAATATGGTGGCAATACAATATGAGTGTCTTATTATTATTATTATAAAATATAATTTATGCGGTGATGAAGTGCGACACCGAACTGCGTGGTGAAACGGTGTCTTCGGCACACGTCCCTATTGTCTATATAACTATACGCGTATTTACCTACCGGCCGCCGACGTCGATCGGTATCTATCGGAACGCGGCGATATCCATACGAAGTACCGTTCGTTTTATACCATTGTAACCTGCCTACGTTCTACCGCCAGGATAAGTGTTTCAATAAAACATTACGAATACACGACGTTACGTACATAGAGGACGGCGATGTTATAATAATAATATTATCTCGTGATGCCACACGGTTACAGCGGCGAGCTCCCGCGGGGGGGTTACGCGTGAAAATACGTCATCATCGTGGTCATCGTGGGACGAGATGCGCACTATATTGGACTTGGAAACCGCTTTGGCGATTACAACCAAATTTCGGAAGTAGATTTCTTGAGTCACGAGTATATAGTGTTGGCCTCGATTTTCAACTCCTATAGGTTTCCATAGGGTGGCTCGTCGATGCATTTCGATTTGGCTCACACGATTCGGCAATGTGTATACCATCTTATTAACGCGTAGTTGTAACGCATAGAATAATAGTTTATTATTATATAACAAGGATTACATTTATGCATGTAAAGTGGGGTGATTTGCTCCAAATGAGTTAAGTAATCTCTTTTTTTCTGAATAATAATAATATAATTATTCAAAATCTAAAATCTGTAATTTTTGATATATTTAAGAATAAACTTCTATTTTTCAAAAGATATTACCCTTTTTCTACAGTTAACTATTTAAAAAACAATTTTTTTTGAAAATGTTGACAAAATCAAATCTGAATGAACAGTTTGTTAATGAATTTTTTTAATTTTTTTCATTGCAAGGATATTAAGTCCATGCATAATTTGGAAAATAATATAAATAATACTTAGTTATATTCATAATAATAATTCTAAATAATAGAGATATGTTTATTGACTACCTAGTGAGCTACTAATTCAAATTTCGATTCGGGCGGTAGAAATAAACATTTTCAAAAACGTTATCCTCTAAATAATTTACGGTATAAATGGTGTTGGGGGGGGGGGGTGTTCCTTATTTGAAAAACAGAAGCTTGTATATCGCCTACCCAGGAACCGTAGGACATTTCTTGAGGTGGTTTAAGTAGTACAAAAAAATCTAGAGAGTTTTATAATATTGTCTTTAATAGTCAACTTAAACATTTCAAAAGTCAACGTTTGATAAAAAATACTCATAACATGAATTAATGATAAAAATAAAGGGTGAGCGATTCGGCGATCTTCGTACAGGGTTAGGTTCATATAAGTGTCACAACCGAGTTGTCCACAGTCGCGCACAAACCTCACCGCTATACTTATAATAATGTATTATATTGTCATTACTGTATACAATAATAGTATGTTATACAATATAAGCGCGCACACTGCAGCCAGACCGCGAGCTGACGATATATTACATCGCGTTTATTTCTAGACGAACGCCGTGACTTTGTCCACCGCCACCGCCGCCGCCCGGTTGATTTATACGCCACTACAGCGGTAATAGGAATTATTTTCATACGATGGGACCATGTGCTGTGACGTGTTGGGCCCCACGGGTGTATAATATACACAGAGGAGCGGTAAGGATGCGTAGAATATTGTATGACATAACACTAAATCTTCGACAGTCGCGGGCCGAAGCAGACATAACAATACTACATGCGCGGAGTGTGTCTGAACGATTTTACTAAAATAAAGAACTAAGAAAAAACAAAAAAATAAAAATACGATTTTATAAATCGTTTAACACGATCAAAATGTACTCTATATATAGACGTAATTATAATATTATCCATTGTTTCCGAGCCACCGATAATGTTAATAATTTTCGTTACAATCGGACCGCTCGTTAAGACGTTTTTCAGTTTTTGTGACAATATGCGTTTTTCGATATTCTGTACAATACACACGTTTTTGGTAATAATTGTTGTATTTTTTATGCGTATATCACGTTTTTGATTATATTTAATTTAGTAACTCGATATCAATACAAACACGAGTTGAAATTTTTAATACAAAATAAATAATAATCGAACGCGGCGCAGTCGGTTTAGGAACATAATATTATATACAATATTATAATATTATTCTGTACAGCAATAACACGATATATATTATTGTAAAACAAACTCGTTCAATGAGCCGTTGTTTATTGTGTCAAATATGAACAAACATTTTCGGTTAACGAGAGATAGCCATATTATATTTTAAAACGATTAAAAAAGTAAAGAAGAAGATATTATGTTCAAGTATCAGTACGGACGTATTAACAAAGTGGTATATAATATACCGAAAGTTGTACCGAAACATGTACCTACAGTAGAAATGATATTAATAAAACCAAAAGATTTCAACTGAAATTATATAATAATTATAATATAGTAATTTTCAAATATTTTAGGCTAATATTGTTAAAGACTGGGTACGTACGTCGCCAGAGAAGATGACTGTCGTTATTATATTTCGAAACAGTTGTTTGCATAATTTTTTCTATGTATATTATACTTTTAATACAATCGTACGCGTATTGTATTTTCGAAGACGTGTGAACGTGACGATTATTGTTTGACTTCAAATGTTTTAGAAAAGCGTAGGTGCATTTTTCTATTCTATTCTTTTTTTTTTTTTTGAATCCTAATCTATGCAAGAATAAAGCGAAAACGAATTTATTAGAATTTTTACGTATACTCTGTTTGTTTTTCTGTTCAGGTAATCGCGTGAATATATATTATTTTTAATACTGTCTAATGCGGTCACTGCGAACAACACCGAAAAACTGTTTGTTTTGTCTTCTGGTCAACAGCTTTAACATGTATTTATATTTTATATTATGTGGGACTTTGGAGTACCTATGTCTACCTCATAAACCATACCGAACTACAATGTTGTTGGCATGCAAGTTCGAATACTCACTTAACTGTTAAACATTATTTGTGGCTTTAGCATATTTTTTATATCATGTCGTCATAGTTATGTTTGGCTGTAATAATAATATTCACTTATGCGAGCTTAGTTTTCTTTTAAAATATTTAACTGTGCCGTTGCGTGTGCGAATTATCACTGTAACAACTCCATGTGTTGTATTTTTTTCTTCTGAAAAACATATTTTGTATTGTAAAAATAATAAAGATAGGTATATAACCCAAACAATATGCGTGCGCATAATATTTTATAAACGTTTAAGTTTATTGTTGTTTTGACATCAAACAACTTAAAGCTTTTATTTTAGGAATGAAAAGTATAAACAAAACACTTAAAATCGTTTAATAGAGGTTAACAAAGATTTTTTTTAGAAGTTGTTCTTATATTGTATTTTTATCGTTCAAGTAAAATAACTAATATATAGTATAGTGTTTTACATTATTATTAAATTGTATGGAGATTATAAACATTTCCTTAATATTTTTTAAGAATTCTTATAAAAAAAAAAATTATAATAAGAAATAATATAAACAGGTAGTGTAAGCTCAAAGAATATAATATTACTATAATGTACAATACCCGAGTATACATATTTTATTTAGACTCCGTTGAGGAAGAATATTATAAGACGAATGAAAGTAGATAAGTGCGAAAACGTTTAAAGACTCAGAATATTGTTTTATAAAAAATAATGATATTTATACATAGAATGGATAGAATAAATAGATTTAAATTTGAGAAACCTATTTCTTTTTTTACATTTTTCAGAATCAAAATTATATTTTATTTGTTATATATTATTATTATAAAGTAAAAATATTATATAATATTATATAATAAAGTTGAACTGTATTTAATAGACTTAGCATTAGACATACTTGTAATAAATTACGATTTAGAATAATTGAAGAAAAAGTAAGTCGTAATGAATGCACCGTATGCTTTAACGTATAGATCATGGCAGTCCTTTTAGATCTAACGAGAAAAAAAAATAAAAGTGTAGATCCAACTAGTGAACGCGAATTTATAATACAACAGGTCACTTATCAATAAGGTGGAGGATATATTTTATTGTGAAATAAAAATATAATAACTTATGTAAATATTATTATTAAAGGCGTTATTTTAGCCGTCCGTTCTCTGCGACGTCTATATCGTGTCTTCTTCAGATACCAAAGGTGTGTAGAGTTGAGATTTCCAATTCGTTCGAAACGCGCACGTGACGTGAAACGATGGGTAGCTGGTAATCGAAACTCGATACCATAGTAATAATATAATAATAATCCGTTGCCGTCGTTTCGGGAGTCGACGTCGCGTTACATTATATATGCATATAATAATATGACACTTATATATTATATATATATATATATAGGTAAATACAGTTGACGAGCACGAATGTAAAATTTGAAACGTGTCGGTTGGGAAACCCAATAATGTCGGAAAATTGATTTCTTTTTCGAGCGTATATACATATAAAGTTACAGTATGTATTCTGCTCGCGGCGAGACCAAAAAGTACACACAGACATTAGTCTCGAGCGGGTCTAAAGCGAACGGGTTTTTTACCCCTCAGACGTAGGTACTTTACGTTTACACATCATATAAATTATAATATATTATTATGTATACGCATACACCGTGTACGAACAATTTGGTCCACAAAGTCGAACTTTTGCTCGTTTAGTCGTTATATTTGCCAACGACGTTCGGTCGTTTATATATACTTTAACGAACAACGTGAAACGGGTCCCGAATTAAAAGGCGTTTCGCAAGTTTGGGGTCACGAGTTCTGGAGTCTTTGAGGACGGCCGCAAAGGTGATGCTGCGGGGTCCCACGATATGTACGGCGACGTTTGCTGCTATAGATCAAAAGTAAGACTTAATTACAAACCCGGCAACTCATACACAGACAAACTCACGCAACCGCACATATCGTACATATATATATATATATATTAATACGATTCTTTTGCGTACGTGCGCGCATACAATTAGCGTTATTTTCTGTGTGTCCTCGCACATGATAACAATTAATTAAGACCATAAGTTTTCGCTGCCGGTGGTGTATAGGACGAGTTCGTCTCGTTGTCGATAAGTTTTCACATATATTATTATTGTTTAATATATATGTGTGTGTGTACCTACGTGCGATATATAATTTGAATTTGGTATACGCGAAACGATGACATTGCTGTTTGTTGGAAACAAAAAAAAAAGTAAAACTAAGTCGTGTCTATGTTATACGAGATGGGTAATTCAACAAATAGTATTGTGTTATAGTCAAATACCTTACATTCTGCTCGTTGAATGTAATATTATGACGTTACGTCGAGGCGGCTAGGGCCGATAAAACGAGACCTCCGCGTACAAACTCGATCATTCACTATATATTATATTATATACTCTGTATAATTCGTTAAACGACTACTTTGTCATTACCACAGTACCATACACTACCAATATTGACAAATGACAAAAGTATAATATCAGCTGCTGGTGGTCGACGCGCGGAACCATTATTACAATAGGTTTATCTAGTTAGAATCTGATACCATATGTGCTAATGTCCTTTTTTTTCGAACCACCGCACGAGGAGTGTTCGCATTAGACATACTTTTTCTATTACTACTTACCTGGAGTTTCAATTTGAATTATCTAGAGTGATTCATCGTACTTGAAATTTGATATTAATTATGTAGAAAATCTATGTAGTCTTATAGAAACCTCGTGGGTTATGCGCCTTTTCCTCTTCACATTTACAATTGTTTCTAACATACGTATCAGTTTAAAAAAAAAAATAATATACAGTTTTGAAATTTTCATTTATTTCATCTCAAATACATATTATAATTTTGTATAAATTATAATATACCTATACGAAACGGTTATTTTTTGGTATTTTAAGGCATTTGATTAGCCGATGTACTTAAAATACACAAATACCGTTCATCACGTTATAAGTTATATAAATTACTTATACGTATAAATACGATTTCCCTGCGTTGTGTCTGAGACGTAGCCAAAAAATACAAAAAAAGAAAAATCGTGGACATATATATTATAATTGTTATTATTACACGATTGGACTTCCGAGGGGGTCCGAAAATAACGTTCGTCGATGTATACGCATAATATTAGACACATGAAATAAATACGGTTCGCCACTATATACTATACGTATGGCACCGACGACGGAGTGGGTACACACAAGATTCATTTTAACGTTTCCTTTGGTAAACGCGTCTTGTTCATTATAAAACAATATGTGCTGTCGATGTTGTAGGCTACTACACTATATTATAATAATAACGATACCGTACTTGTCGACGTATAGTTTTAATTACGCGGACGGAACCATATACAATATTATAAAATTATATAAATCCCAACGGTTTCCACGGGTTACTATAAACAATAATAATAATAATAAAAATTATGGACTTCAAAAATCATTAAAAAAATTTTAATGTATTATGGCTTTTTATATAACATGCATTCTATTTGTTTATGTCGTCATATTTTCGGATGTAATAATATTTATGTTTGGTAACATTCTTTTGAAAAGTATTCTGCTTATATTCATATTATTATGAAGTTAAGACGGTAGTGGTTTAACCGCCGCATTATGCAACTGTACTCACGCAAATTTTAAATTTTCAAAACGTAACATTATTTAATGTCAATTTGTTTTAACGTAAACATACACTTTTCGAAATGATGAGTGTTTATTGTTAAAATATTCACCCCCGTCATTATACTCCAACAATATTATACGCAATGCTCAAATTTACGATTATAAATTAAAATTTAGAAGAAAAAAAGATTTGCCGAGAGAAAATAAGTGGCAACTCGTGGAATAGCAGTAATCGTATGTTATGGATTATGACGCGCGAGATATTTTAACTCGAGTAAAACTACAATATTGTATTATATTTTGATAATGTAGTACTTACATACCTAATTTATATATTATGTAAAATTAATTCTGTCGTCGATGAAACATAATAATACCGTATAGATAATAATCGTATCGGGAAACGTTTGTTTTTCCGAAATCGTACCATCATTATGGGAATTTCATATTTCATAATATGTGTTATACCTATCTAAACGATTCGTCTCGGAACAATGTCGTCTTAATCTGTGCCCACTGAACGTACATATAATATGTTATTGTATAATAGTCTACCAGCTCGTTCACGACAAACATCGCGAATATTATTATATAGCTGCATAATATATATAATATAAACAATAATCGTGTCGTCGACACGACCTATATTATAATATTATGTACCGTGTGGACTGGTGGACGATTCTTATACGACTGTGAACATTCATTATTTCACAAAGTATACTATATACCATTACTTATAGGTAAAATATGTGCATACTATTCTTACCGTCCTAACATTTTGTGTAGCCCTTATTTTTCCATTTTTATATTTGTTGGTATCTTAGCCCACTACATTGACAATTAAGTAAGTGGAATGAATATGAAATAATAAGTATATTGAATATTGATCGAATTTTATAAATACATTCACGCAGTTTGAATATCACTATAGGTAGTGAATTGATCAGAAGCATATATTTTATGAGTAAGTGTATAAACAGGGTAAATACCAGGTATACGATATAAGTATCTCGAGAATTTGTGATGCACTCAACCGGTATCGTTAGAATTTCTAGCAAGGAATTTTCCAAAAAAAAAAAAAAAACAAATATATCACACGAGTCCTTGAATAATCTCGAAATGAGTGTAAAATTTCAAAAATAATTTGAGTTGGACCCAACGTGTTTATCGAAAACTAATAAACTATTTATTTGCAGTAATTTGTGTGATTTCAGCATATATTATTGAGTTACCCTGCAAGAGATAACGTTTGTATGTTGACTAGAATGTCTTCCAAAATTTTTTTTTTTTTTATTATTACTTTTATTATTAAATAATTTGTGCTTTTACATGCAATAGCTTAGATTGTATCATATTCGTAGATAATATATTATTTATATTATATTCAATATTGTAACTTAAATTAGTAATTTAATAAAGTAAGAAATTTAAATTTATGATAACGTCACACGCCGTTTTCAACAACATGACGTATTTTGTTAAAAAATTGTACGACTTGCTTTGACGGCCGTGGACCTAACTCGAGTATCATCAACGCGGACCCAACTCGAGTTTTCCCGAGTGTTCGCTGACGTGCTGACGTTAAGAGGATCACCCTGCACATAAATAGTATAATACACCGTAATAAAAAGAGTTTGTGTACATATATTATACAATATACACAATAACGATGTATTGTGATAGCTGCAGCGACGAAGACTATTTTTATTTATATATTTCGCACCCACCCGGACACGTCACGCCCCCGTCGTGTCCTGTGCCCTCGGACACGACGACGTTTCGATATTATTCAGCTCGTGTTTACCGCGAACGTGTGCGCGTGCGAGTGTTGGTGTGTGTATGTGTGGAAAACAAAAAAAACCGAATCTAACGTGTCATCGTATTCTGCACTTCTATATATATATACATATAAAGCACATATATATTCATTTTTTATTATTATTATTTTTTTTTTAGAAGAGGAGCGCCCGAACAATAGACGACGGCCGTGGTGGCGGCGTGTGCGTTTTTTAATGACTGTTGTGATGTCACGGCGTTTGGACGTCTCAATCGTCTTCTCGTCTCCTCCGCTCGTACACACACACACACACAGATACCTACACACATAATATAATAAAATATGTATATACAAGCTTAGCCGGTCAAATTCATATTATGCTAAAACGGCCTGCCGACTGTTGACTGGTACTTTCACGCACACGCATCACGTACGTTCGTGCTCGACCGGCTCGTGCAAAAATTTCGACCGCCAACGGACCGGCCGACGGCGTATTATACGCGCATATGTACGATAGATACATACATATCTGTATATTATGTTATATTTATATAAAAACATTATTATTATTCTCTGTGAATATAATAATATGCGATTCTTCTAAGCTCTCATCTCTCTCTCACCTCTCTCCGTATTCGTCTATGCAGACTTGTTGTGTCGGTCCGTCTTTCTCGGGCTATCTGCGTCCGTTCATTTCGAGATGAGCGTTCAAGGAGCCCATACACACTGTAAGTGCCAATCGGGCACCGTACAGCTCGACGTCAAGTGATTTTTACCAGCGTCTAGCAACAAAACATAATAATTATACGATTCGATGTTGAATATAGTAACAGTCAGATTATTCGTGTTTAAAAAGAAAGACGAGATTATAAAGAGGTATAAGTATAATATTACTTTATCAGATCTGGAGATGATGCAAAATAATGAACCGATAGAATCTCCGATATTTCATCATCACTGTTTTTATTTATATATCAAGTCGTATTGGATTTTTTTCCTTACATTGCATCCATCACTTGTAAAACGCGAATGACTTAAGTGTTTTTGTGTTTTCGTACGTATTTATATTTCCATTTGAGCAGTAACTTTTTTATATAGTTTTACGTCATAATACTTTTGTACCATTCCGTTGTTAAATGTCGGTTTACGTATCTAAGAATCGTTTAGAAAAGTAAAAAAACAGTCATAACTATCACGATAAAAAATGTATACTTCCCTTTTAATTTTATTAAGATCAATATTATATGTATAACACGACAATAATATTATAATATCGTATGCAAAGAATCATAAAAGTAAAAAATGAACGAATGCACATTGGTAGGTATCATTCGAGCCGACGAGAATAAAATTTAGATTTTAAAGTCACTTTGGAGAGTTCACATAGTATGTTTAGTACCAACGAGCACGTAAGAATAGTATAACATGTGAAAACGACTTTGACGCTCGACTCGAGGTTATAGGTAAATGCACGTATAAAGGTACATTATTTATTTATGTACAAAACGTGTGCGAGAGAATCCGTTCTCGCGTCGAATTAATATCTATTTCAATATTATATAAAATGACAACAATTAGACGCAATACACGTACATCAGAGATGGAAAATCCACGGCATGTGAAAAATATTTATTATATTGTATTTCATTTTTTAATAATATACATAATAAGACCACAGCGTAAGTACGTATTCGTTACTCTTTTTGAGAAGAAATATATGGATTTTTCAAAGGCCGTTTATACGTCATCATAAATGACGAATAATTAGGCTCCGTAAATTTAATATATAAACTAATTGGTGTCGAGTACACAAATTAAAAAAAAAAAAAAAAACATTACATCAAGCGGGTTAATAAATACTCAAATAATATATATTTTTTTTATCACGTTTAGTTTACGTTAAATAAATACAGAAAATTAGTTTTTCTTATATTACATATCAAATCATAATTTAATGGCACACATGAAAAAAAAAAAAATCTGTTAATTTTTTGCACATAATGTCAGAAAAATTTACCGCCCATGACCTATATTATGTACATTATAATACCTAATTATTGCTATTCATGGTAATGCAATGCAATTTTAATATTATATTATTATATTTCGCTGTCAATTATTATTCAAATCGAACGCCCTCGAAGTCATCATTTGAATGACCGCGATTCCGAATGAGTTTTCTATTACAAGACAGCTGCAGTATTGCAGCTACTGCACCTACAGAGCGTTTTGTCTCATAGACCTTTTTTATATGTAATTATATACCTATATATGAGAACAAATCGAACTGTATAATACACACCCATTTTTTCCACGTGAATCAATTATTATCGTTATCAATAATTTTCCAGATTTAGGGCTGTGTGTTACGAAATTTTCGCTTGCATATAGAGCTGGTCGAAAAATTCGTCTTACGAAAAACGGACGCGCTTGTCACGTCAGCACTTTCGCAGTGTGCAAACTATAATATAGTGACAATAATAATGACATTATGCTGAAAATAAACCGACTCCGAGATTTGTCGCCCGAGTTCATTGTATCGAACGACAACTTATAACTGCGCGCACGTTCCGTTATTATAATACACTCGTTATATTTCGGTCGTAAATATATGATTATTATTGTTGTTCACTGGAAAACGGCAGTTACACTCATGAGCACAATAATTAATATTGCACGTACAAATTGGCACGAGTCAGACGGGAATATACAGATATTATGTACTCGATATTCCGAGAAACAGTGTTCCGTCATCATTTTTGCTCATCTGCTTTTCCACATATACCTACGCCGCAGCGTCACGTCATTTGACGTGCCCGTATTGTATACACACCGAATATTAAACATGTCTTATAAGAGTTATAAGACATTGTATGTATACAGCACGACGTACGAGTTTAAAATATTGAACACTCAATGATATCGTTCGATTACGGTTTTAATGACATTAATGTCGTGTGCACAGTCTGCAGTGGCCTGCCATATTATATTGTACTTTACTAAAATCGAAACGTTCGAAACATTTTAACTACATAATACAGGCACTTAAATAAAAAATTGTTTTTATTTTTCTAGAGTAAGTGAAAATATTGAAAAAAATTATTATTATCCTTTCGTAACATTGTAACTTATTAATGTACCTATTTATTAAAAAACAAAACGCTAAAAAATGCTTGTATTTAACTATCAATTATTTATATTACACATCAACATACTTATCTAGATTTAGATTAGATATTTGAAATTGCATTGATTTAATTATAGGATTTATATAATTAATCTATTCAAACTAAAAACCGTAATCTTCGCAATCTTTCACTCTCTCTTTCCGTCAATAAAATATACGTGTTCCGACGACATTCGGGATATTGAACGGAGTTCATTTTCTTCAGTTTGATTGAAGTATTTCGAGAACCGAAAGCTCGGTCATAATCGCACAAGCTACGGCGGGTCTGTGAATAGTGTAAATATTCTTTTAGGCATACGTACAGTATATTATATTTATATTGTAATTCGGTGACGTACTATTATAGTGTACGTACGAAATTTCAAAATCATACAAACGAATTGACCCGTAAACAATTATTTTTATTATAACCAAAGTAACACGTCTTGAGTATTCATATCACACGACTGGCAAACGAAAAAACTTTTCCGGTTCATATTTTTTAGTTTTTACACACTCCGTCACGCCGACCACCACCAGCGACGCGTTAACGTATGTGTACATGTGATTGTTAGTAGAAACGTTAACTCTCCGGGTGGTCATTGCGCACGGGAAAACGCGCACGATAGCGTGACAAATGTATAATTTTCCGGACAATTGAACTCCGCCCAATAACGGACCGGCATCGCGAGCTCTGAGATGACACGTGCCCGTCATCATCGTCGGTGTCACGATCATCATACGCACTACCAGTATTTTGGTTAAAGTCCAGGGTAGTACGGGCGATAGGCAAACCGTACACAACGCGTCGGACTTACGAAAACGAAAAATATACCGAGGTATGTTTTGTTACAAAATAGTCCACGATTTATTGTCAAAAAAAATATTGTGCGATAGTGCAAATATATTATTTTTGTAAAAAAACCAATCGAGATTAAGAAAATTATGACAAACAAAAATATTTGAAAAGTTTCAATCTTTACAGTATTATAATAATATTGTGATAAAAGATTGAATATCACAAAAAAATAGTTTTGTTAGACGATAAACATCTGATCCGTTCGCGGTATTTTTTTGGATGTACTAGAACAATAATAATTATTAAACATTAACTATTATTACAGACTTAATGCGTACAGTCAATTTTCGAAAACTATAGGCCATCAATAACTCGGAAAATTGTATAGCACGAAATGTTTTCACGTCCGATGAAAATGCCTATACTCTCGATGCTCTACGACTCAAGATAATATATACTCGCAATTCGATAAGTATATATACGAGTAAAATTGATTTTCATCCCCCATGAAAATCGAGTTATTAAGACTCGACTGTATTTATTTATCTTTAGGCTATCTCAGTCCTAATAAGACGTCTTTCGGTATAAGTACTAATAATAATACGCCCCACAATCCGATATATCTATATTATACTGTGCCGAATTTGATTTAACCGACAGCAATAATATGTAATGCGATAAAACATGAGTTGTTACAATTTTTTTTTTTAATCTATCGAAATCGGCTCGTCCCGAGCCCCTCCCACGAAATAAACCGGCAGTCACTGTACGTTATCTATTATACACGCCGATGCACATGTGCAGTAAGTATAAGCACAAAACTATATCGTACGTGTCGTGTTCTGTTTCCACAACACTCGCGTTCCCCCATACAGCAGCTGGTCTCGTCTGGACCAACTATAATATAAATGACGGTTATGTATACTGCAGCGTTTTAACACTCGGACCACGAATGATAATTCCGGCGGACGGATGAGTGCATCACACAATATACGTGGTGGTTATTCGAACAGGAGACGCTAAACTCCCTATAAATTATATACAGTATTTTCGTAATTCTATGACATTTCTTATCGTCTTTATTATTGACTCGGTGCGCAATATTATATTATATAGGTATACTAATAAATTATTAATTGATTAATTGAACTTGCCGAAACCGCTCCAGATAAAATCGTAGCTTATTAAAATGTAATCTAATATTATGGTAATTATTCAAAAATAAAATAAACAGTCGTAATATTAAATAAAAAAAAAAAAATTGGCGTTCAATATCGCCTGATTTAAAACGAAAAAAATAAATGCTTGTGTATAGAAATTTATTTGATTTATTATCGTCCACTCGCGACACGCCATTCTTCTGTGGTCTGTGATCGAAACATAATTTATACACGAGTTTATACTTAATCTTATGTATAGACTAATAAAATAATAATAATGTATTTTGATCAAAGCGAGTTGAACATTTATATAATATCATTAAGTAGTTATATTTTGTTAAACGTTCGCTACTTGTACATGTTAATATGACACAGTTATTAAAGGTATACGTACATAAATTTCTTTAATAAAGACGAGAATTAATTACTGGAAATGATAAATTTAATAGTAATAAAACGATTTATTGTATACGGTTCTGACATCTACACATTTTCACATTTAATCATTTTCCGGGAAAATATATAATAACCGCGGAGAGGAATAGAAAATATAATAATTGATAAACAAAAAAAAAATGTATAATTTTCGCTGACTATCGAAGCCGTATGACAAGATGCATAGAATTATGCAATATATATATTTTATAGTATATATATATATACTATGTAAAATATATTATATATGTACAAAATGTATAATATGTTAGCTGCACATTGTATCCGAGTCGACGATTTGTTTTCTTTAGTGTTATTCACGTTTGATTTCAATGACATCTGCACCGCAGGTACCGCGGTCATACTCTTTGATTCAGACCACAAGAATAAAAAATCTTAAATATACATATCTCGCGGTGTATATCATAACTATAATACTCCAGCACAGAGTTCAGATACCGTCGTGGTTATGCGGTTATTAAATCTCATGCCTACGAGAAAAGAAAAACTACGTTATCCTCACGAGCGTAATACAATAACGGACGTAGTACACCATTATGATATTATTATATCGAAATGATTGTCAACAATCATATTACGTTATTAATATTTATTACGCAAGCGACCAGTTAGATTCAATAACACACGCACACATACATATATTTATATTATAAACTGTGATTACTATTTTTGTTTTGTAATTTTTATGTCATTATATATTTAAGAAAAACACAGCTTTCAGTAACGGATATGAAGTTGACGGGGAGAGAGGTCGCAGAAAGCACTTGTTCTTCGATGCAAACGGTTCATTAGTTCTTATTTGATTTTAAATTAATTTGTTATATAAGCAATTCGTTAATAAATTAGTGAGTTAATAGTTTTTAGTTTATAAGACGTTATAACTATAACATATCCTTAAGAAAATATCGATACATATTACGTACCAACAATATTTTTTAAAGAACTATACGAATGTAATACGAGATAGTATAAGTTTACATACAATTTTTTATTGTATAATAACATCAGTGGGTAATAAAGTTTTGTGCTGACTTGTGTTCACCAACTCTCTTTTCAAAATGATTATCTATATGAAAATAACTTTTTGGATCCATCATTGAAATCATATCAATTAAATCTAATATAAAAATATTATTCTGGAGGCTCTACTTAGTTGGTAGCACCCAATGTATTACAACGATTGTAGTACGCGTGTTAAATGGCGTTAACCAAAAGTTAATGTTGGAAAGCACGCGTTACAAACCTACACAAATTTAAATCATAATTAATATAATTGAGAAAAATTATAATTTATTTTCTTTTGCACATAAACTTTTTCTTTTTATCGAGCGAATTTAAGTTTTTGTGTGGGTATTTCATTAGTTTAATCGAATGAGACCCGAAAGTTTGAGTTAATTATGTTAGGTTAAAGGAAATCAGTGACACGATATAATTATTGCTCAGTCCGTTTAGTGGTACAAAATACCGCGACATCCATCTACAATCCAATGATGACAAAAATCTGTAAAATGTAATTTTCAATACAAAAGTCAAATGCGATAGTCGAAAATTTCGACCAGTACGATACCTGTACATCATACGATCACTTGCTGCTAAAATTTCACCATGCAGGCTATAATATAATGTAAGTTTATTTTAAATTCCAGTTATTTATTGTGGTACCTATACTAAAGGCAATTATTTGAATATATTTCATAATATGAAGGTTTAGTGTGAATCACATTTTTTAAAAATAAGTTATTTTAGTGTTAAAGATCACGTAGACAAGACAGATGTGCCGAGATCACAAATGGTTTATATTGTATCAACCACGATGATCAGTTTAGTCCATCGTAGATGTTCCATTATTTGCGAGGTGTCATTTGTAGAAATGTGTGTTTGTGATGGTCGTAGATCGATAAATTGTATTTAATAATACACATTGTTACTAATATTTAGGATAGAGACATAGGGTATCGATAAAATTACAAATACAAGTTTAAAACTGATATGATATTATGTTTTTATTAAGTTTATAACAGAGTTCAGTGTATAAATATTAGGTACAGATGTGTAATAGTTTAAGTGATAAGTTACATTTTATACATCATTGTTTCTCTTGTAAGAAACAAATTGAAAAAAAACAAAACAAAATTTTCGAAAGTTCGTGTTATACTAAACTGTAATTCTCTTATATTTTGTTATGCTTACACCGAATCAGTTATTCTTAGTCTCTCGAGAGTTCTTCAAAAACGAATTTTCTTTGATTTACCTATTCCTCTCCCCATAAGAATATAATATGTATACAAAAACATATACCTTAATGTGTAGGTAATACAACAGACAAAAAAAGTATTTTTGGATATTACTTGATGGTTTTTTGAAATCTCACTGGACCCTAAGAGAAAAAAAAACCATCAACAAATAAATTGTATACATTATTGTACAGTATAAAATAAATTATGCATTTAACAACAAACATAAAATATTAATATACTAAACAGACTTTTTATCGGCACGTTGGGAGTAAACAAAAATGTTACCCATGTATTTAAGAAAAAAAAATATGTCATGCCGTATCGTAATCGAAATGAGAAATCGCTCGGTTTCTGTAAGATTTACGGTTATCGATCGACAACCGTTTAGTTTGTAATTCGTTTTCTTTCCCTACCTTTGTCGATATAATATTAGTATTACGCAGTCTTCCGATGTATCCGCGATAACGTCCGCGATGACTATGTAAGAATCTTAAAGACTCGTTTCTGTGCACCTAAACGTACCTATAATAATAATAATAATAATATATTATGTTATTGCGTATTTTATATTATTATATGTACAGTTATAACCTATAAGTATCCGAAGTCGGCCATAACGGCGATGTAGAAGAGAGTTAGTTTTTGCTCGCCCTTACCGAATCCCGGCGGGATCCGTCTATAATGACCCTTACCGAAAGACAATGAACGTTTTCAAGGAACAAAAAAAAAATAGTAATAATAATAATAAAATGTAAGGACCACACCGGTCCTTTTGACGGCTTTAATAGTGGCGACAGATCCCATGACATGCGGGTGGATGTGGGCGTCGTACCCAGCAGCAACAGCAGGTGCGTTCACATCGTATAATATAATATTATATAATATATAATAACTACGATAAATAACAATAAATATAATATAATATACTGGTGTAGAAAAACAGTTTCGATTACATGGTCATTTGGTGTCTGTATAGTATACGGCTAGTGCATTTTTCTCGGTGTCACCGACGCCACTGACGCCGCGCAGACGTCGTCTATACGATGTTTCGTCAAATCACTGCACCACCGGGCGGATGTGCAAGTATATAGTTTTTATCATAAGAAATACGTAAATGGCCTATAATAAATATTATAACGTTATTGTTACCTACACTAAATCTGTGCAGTAAAATTTTATCTGAGAATTGTCTCATAACGCTTGTAATGTTATCGCGTGTTTGTAAACGGATTGGCACATAGTTTATTATTATTTATCCGTGCAATAGACTGAAAGTTTTCTACATTCACGAGTAGTGCCACGCGGGAAATGGGAAAAAGTTGAAGTTTTCGACGTTTTTAATGTGTTTGAAGTAGATATATTTAGTAGTTTTTTCTTTTGTTTTATATCATTTTAAGATTATAGGATACTATGCTGACTACTATAATTATAGCTATTTATTATTTAATTAATATTTAACCCCGTGCGATTAATATACTGAATAATGTTTATCAATATTATTGCTATGATTGGTATGAGAATAGTAAATAGTACCAATGTAAAATGTACCTTCAAGCCGTTCATTTAGACACGATATTTTCAAAATCAGCAGTTAGACTTTTACTCAAACAATATAATATATAATGTGAGTATAACTATTTTTTTTTTTAATCAAAATTATTACGTCTATTTTATACTTTAATAAATGTTCACCCCTTTTTTAATGTGCGGTGCTTATTATCCTAAAAGAAAAAACTCATTAGTTTGCACTCATAGCAGTCTTAACATTATTATAATGGAATTTTATACGCTATGTACGATATTTTGTTTTAATAGGTAATTAAAAAACGTATCAACTTTACATTATATAAATCGAACATGTATACAGTTGCTCATACATCCCTGTGTATAGTATTCTACTGTAAAGACATATTCATATATATAAATATTACTCAAAGACCTTAAATTTACGAACTTCTAATGATAAGGCTGAAGTATATTCTATGTAACTAAATATTTAGTAGCTGCAGATCTAATTATTTTGAGTTCAACGAATTTCGCTGAATAGCGAAGTAGAAAATGGCCAAGTGTGGCTTCAGAAATTTTTGTGCCTACTATAATGAAACGTACGTCATTATCCATTGCGGGATTTTACTATAGTATATTGTTATAATATCTTTACTCTTTAGGATTATCAGGCGTATTTATTTGACATCCCAATATTTTGAACATTCTTTTTTTTTCATACGTATTCATTTTCAGTGTTGAGTTGTTAGAAAAACGTTAAAAAAACAATCACTGCTGCTTATTGTGTTTTGATTTCAGAAGAATAGACGATAACCTCGAGTTGTAGTACGCATCCATATTAAATTAGTATCTCGTCGGGTAAGTATTTAAACAGATATGTACTTATATTTTTTTTGTTTTTCATTCGAAACTTACTAACTTACCGATTACAATCAAGCACATCATTAGATAACGTTATAAGTATTCTAAATAACATTATAAGTCTCTGTGTATTGTATATTGTATTTTATAATAATAACAATACGTACAAAGACGTATATAATGTATATTATTATACTATACCTATACTGCACAGGTGACATTGTCATAATAATAATAATAATAGAACACATAAACGACCGGTGTCGCGGGTTCCGGTTGATTTGACCCACAGCAAATATATATACACACCAACACTTTAAGTGTTGTAATATACATATATATACAGACTATACCTACTATCCGCGACGACGTCTGACCGAGTTGACGCAGTGGCGGCCACGACGACGCGGCGGCGGGGCAGCGTGCCCCCCGACCACCGGAAGCCGATAACGAGGACTTTCACGGATCGTTGGGTCCCTTGGAAACAGGAAACTAACAGTTTCTCTTTGACGGTAATTAGTCGAGCCCCCCGATTATCTCGTGCGCGTATTGACAGCAATACATATTATAATACATATCGAACGGACTGCAGTGCCCGTGTATATTAAGGCCGATAGGTTTCGTGTGTATTTTTTCTTTTCGTCCTTTAAGCCGCCCTCGAAGCGGCGTCGGAAATCGTAGTAGAAACAGGAAACGGGTGGTCAACGCGTACGTACTATGCGCCGGTACAGTGCGCTACTCGCGTCTTCTGTGTAGTCTGTACGCCCGCCGCACCCTGCCCCGGAGCATCCCGTTAAAAAAAAAAATAATAATAATAAAAAAAACGGTTAATTGGTCTCGTACGTCGAGCGGAAACAATGATGATCGTCTTGATGCGTATAGAATACGCGTGTATACATATAGATATAATGTACGTAAGGTACTTGCGTTCGTTCGGCGGGACATGGTCATTCCCGATGATTGTTATTTTTACCTTACAAATCTCATAAAATGTTTATATATACATATTATTTATGGCTGCAGTATGGGTACAAACCAATAGTGTTTTTTCGTGTTTCCCGGCGAGAACGTTACCGTCGTGTAACGGATACGAAAAAAAAAAAGAGGATCGAAGAGAATGACAGGATATTGTACTACGATCGTATAACTACGAGTGTTTTGATGTCGTTATGATGATTTACCGATTGCACGGTATTCTCCAATAATATTATTTTATGAAACATATTATCGCTACGTCGTCACCCGCAGTTCGATGTAATAATATTATAGTAAAGTCGTATAGTATTTTTAATAAAAACACTGTAAATAGTGTTACCGCTCCAAAGTGTAACAAAATCTAAATAACGTTATGCAATATTTTTTCATCCGATACGTAGTGGCCACGCGTAATAAATAATAATGTACTCGTTACATTAACTGTTAAGGATTTAGATGAAATATAATTAATAAATCGATCGATTACACGGGAAGCCTATAATCATGCGAACTATATGTGAAAAAATTTAAACTAAATGAAACGGAGTAGACATTTTAGATACCTAATATATAACAAATTTAAAACTTTAAACGGTTTTGTTGTCGTTTCGTTGGATATAAATCAAATACCAAATGTAGAATTTAATGTATTATGCTGTTTTTATGGATTCTCTGTGTGCACAGGTTTTATAGTTACCACGCACATCGCAATATTGTTGCTTTTGTATAGTATTTTATTAATTATACGAACACGCATCATGGTCTTTTGATACATTTGTAACCATCAACTTGTATACGACTCGTATGTATAAAATAATACGTGTAGGTACATTTTAATATATATTACAGTATATACAGTATACTCAATGAATTATATAAGACAATAAATAATGTTACTGTTTAAAATTATTTAATAGGTAAGCATAATATCATAAGCTTTAATGGCCTATACTTTCAGCGAACTCGTTCATTACAATAAAATAATAATATCATTTTGCGCAGTCGAGTCGATTTAGTGTCACGGCTATAAAAAAAGGTTATCTTATTTCTTATATTGATCTTAAATCGAGTCGATGGTAAATGAAACAAATGTGTTAAATTTATGAAGTCAGTATTATCGTAATAATATTATAAAATTGCGACTATTACGTTTGCCTTTCTCTATAATCTATATACATACATAGTTGAGCATAATATTTAAGGAATATAATAGAATTTTGAACATACATTAACAGTTCAGGTGAAGTGTATTTAAATATAATACGTAAATGCTCTAACTAAAAAAATTATTTTATGTAATATTATCACGACATCATATAATAATAGGTACGGTTTATATTTATATTTTTATAATTTTCACAGGATCTGAAAATATTTTTTCAGTTTATCTTAAATAAGTAAGAAACACATAAATTCGAACAATTTAAAAATATTGTTCGTTATATTATTATACTTAACTTTTAAGTTTAATTAACAATAATTATTATAGTATTATTTAAATGTTTAATATTGAATATTTATACAAGGAAAAGTTTGAATAGGATTTTGTTCATTTTTTATGCTAGTTACTTTCTGTAATGCTAATAAACATAATATATAGTTTAACATAGTTTTGACTTAGTTTTATGACATAGTTAAATAGTTTGTCATTCAATCAAATTAATATTGAATAGACGTGTATAATGTAAAACAGTTATATTCTTAAGCGATGAATACTTAATAGTTATGTAACAATAATTGAATAATATTTTTTTATGGTTATTTTTGAAATTAATGTTATGATTACTGTTTGCTTTTTATGAATTTTGTGGTTCAAAATAAGTTTTGTTGCCTCAATCAAATACGGTTTTGTTAAAAACCATCGTTTGTTATAAACACGCTGACTTCAGGTTTAACACGAACGATTTTGTCCTAAATGAGGAGTATTGATATTATGCTATACAGGACAGCAGAAGTCTACATGGATTATTTTATTATTTACGTAATCAAAATATAAAAAAAATTACAATGTAACTCGATTTATGGGTTTTTATATTACAACACGCACATGAATGCGTTTAAAATGTTTGAAATCCATGTCCGCTACATATTATATTATATGTATCATATAATACGTCCGTCCGTTTAGCCTGTACATATTATACCCGTTAACCCAGTTATGATATTACTATTATTGTTATTATTATGAAGGTTTATAAGGAGGCGGACGGAAGCCGTCAGTGTGAACGAGGATATTGTCGTTTGATGGTCGCCACTGTTTGTTTGTTTTTAATGACCGGAACCAGATAAAAAAAAAGGGTCCCCACTGACCATTTTCGCTACGCGTGCGTGTTTATATATATATATGTATATTGTATATAATATTATACAGACGACGAGGGGTCAATTTGTTATTGAATGAGAACATCCGAACTCCCACACACGCGCAGGGACCGAACCTCCGTCGTCGCCACCGGTCGTCCGAATTACGATAGTTTTGGGTTACATACGTGTTAGAAAATTATTATTTCATGCCTACAAGGCTACAACCATACTGATATAATATACGACAAACCGCTCGCTGCCTTTATAAAACGGTAATAATTTAACACTTTTTTCGTACACATTCATGATATTACAATAATTGTAATTTTCTATATTAAAATTAAAGTATTATATTATGTTTTTTATTGTGCAGTCGGTAAACCAGTTTTACCATATTATTACATTACAGAACCACGTGCGATACGATATTATTATTAGTTATTACACTACGTCCGTAAGCGCGTGCGATACGCCTTGTAATTTCATTAGGAGCGCCCATTACAGGTATTAATCGGACGGCCGTAGTTGTACAAGGTGTCGGTATATATACACACACACACACACATTATAGGTACCTACTTGATGTGTCACATTGTTATATTTTACAGGTGGCGCGTTGTGTTATGGTGTTAAGCGGTGCAACGTGATATGAGAGTGAACACGATTTTTTTGTTCTTATTAGTATATTATTATACCGAATAATTATTAATACACAGTGTTTAAACGTCGACCGTGAAAACGGATACGTCTACTGCAGCACCGACGTACGGCGATGAATTTGTATACCCGTTATTCAATATTATTATTGGTAAACGGTTTTTATATCATTTATATTAATATTTCATATAATCGTCGACGACAGTATATTATTTATAAAGAGCTAATCGTCGTTAGTTATTATTATTATTATTATTATTTTTTTTTTTTATCGTATAATACGACTCGACTGACGACCGTTGAATCCGCGAAACCCGTTTAAAAATTTAATTAAAAACAAAAATTGCCACTCGAGTTAAAACTATTGGTTGAATTGAGTACCGTTGAAATGGCTGATGCTACAGCATAAGTTGGTACTTACACCAAAATGTTATTTTTCCAACCTTTTTACTGGTTTTTGATTTTATGTGCGTTTATTTTAAATGTATAAAATGTATATCGAGAAAGAGTTATCTAGACAATCATATACGAGAAAGCTTTACTGTTTATAATATATAATAAGTACTGTACATGTTTCAAATTGCGTGCGGCTTATGGTCTATGTTCAGTATTCACTGATTGTGAACTATATGACGTTTATGTCTGCATATTTTACGTGAAGGTAAACATTTATTATGAGTAAGCCTATCTACGCAGTCAAATGGATTTTCTAAAGAAATGCAATAAATATATTAAGACACAAACTTGTAGTATATGATTGTATATTATAGATATACGAGTACAATGTACACCTATAGTGTTGGACAACTATTTTTACCGGTCTTTTTCGGTTTCGTTCTGGATATATTTACTGAAATTTTAGGGTACAAAAAAGCTTATTTTGAAGTTCGATAGAACGTGTTGCTTTCAAATCGATAGAGTATCACTGAACAAAATAATTCATATTTCGTCTTCAACATCAATATTTTTCATTGCATTTTTCTCTTCGGCCACGGTCATAGAAATGACTTTAATTAGTATTTGTATAAATACTTCACAAACAGTCCTCTGCAGCTCAAGGGAAAAATTCTCGATATTCCACCCTCCATATAGTTCACCACTGAATAAATTTATATACCTACCTACGCCGTGTACAGCATAATATTGTATTATTATAGCGATCAGTAACGAGCTTAACGAACTGCAGCGACGTTGACAATATTATTACAACAATGGCTATTGTTCAGTATTGTATAATAATTAATATTATTATCAATAATTCCACTGTTAATTATACACTTGAACACAATATGCATGTATAAATTAATACGTAAAACGTGAAAATGTCATAATATAAAGAGCGTTGAACAGCGGCCGTCGATCTCTCGGAAATAATAGCATGTCGAGAAAACGCGTATTGGACCGAAAACGTTTTCTGTACCTACGGGTTATTCGAAGGATGGCGGATGTCTGTTCGTCGCCCGCGAATTGTGAGGACGTAAAAAAAAAAAAACGACTAGAAAGTAAATATTATAATATTCGATATCCGCGATAGTTTCTTCCTCGGGACTCTGTCACGGTGATTCTCACAAACGACGGGGACACCGTCGAGCGTATATATAATAATGATTTTATTCCAAAGAAAAAAGACGAGAACGCGACCGCGGTTTATATCGCGTATAATAACATTATGACGTATACAAGTTTTGTGAGAGGTTTGTACTACGGAGCGGCGAATTTTCGGATTGAAAAACCGAGAAGTCGGGAAGACGTATTCTCTCGCAACCTGTCTAATTAGCGTTTTGAATTTCAGTCGGTTAATTTAATAATGACTTTCAACTGTTTCGTAGTTCGTGTTCGCCGCTCGTGCACACGGGGCCCGCGAGTTAGCAGAAGCGCGTGATGTCAGCCATACACACACATCATATACGTTTGAACTTTTGAACGTTATGCGATATTCTTTTGTGATGCGTGTAATAATATTATATAGTTTTAAAGCACGAGAGTACCTACCTATATATTGTATACTGTACGAACGTTTCACTGATTTTCCGGACGTGTTAACGGTTATATTTTTTCAAAACAAAATTATGGAAACCGTAACGCTCGTCGTCATATACGATTATAGGTATTATTATCGTAACAATATTATTACCATTACCGAAAATCGTCATCGTACATGGGTACCTATTTTATTATAAACCGAAGAAAGGCAAATACGACGGTAATGAGATCGAGGTGGGGTCAGGTTAAAGGTTAGGACTATTATAGCCTCTAGGCTCGGGCACTCGCGGACACATACCGGATAAACAGCGAAATCCAAAATAATATTTCATCGGCGGCAACCGACACTGTATATTAAGCAGCTACGTATATCGTCATCGGAACCGGCGTGCTTTTCGGAGGGCCATAAATAAAACGCGTGTACAATCGAGACCACAGCAGTCGGCGGCCGCGTGATGTCAACGGCCCCACGCACGCACAACCATCAATAACAGACACAGTTTTTGTACAAACGACACGTTACAGTTGTGATCGCGTGTGGGCGGTAGCCGACAATACCGTCGTTGACCGATCACCAGCTGCAGTACCACTCGCCGTTCGTGTTGTGATAACATAGCGATCGAACGAGATTATATACGAAAACGTTGAAAATTTTAAATCACGCGCACGAGTATCGTCTCAAGTACCGATCTCGCGGATAGCCCCTGCTGGCTGTATAGGGACGGACAGTTTTTAACAAAACGTCGGACTGATGATGATTTTTCCAAGAGTCACCGACGTTTTGAAAATTTTTCGGCACCCCGAAAAACGGTTAGGTGTTTATCGACCTATCGCGCGGCATCGTCATAATATGATATTTTTCATTAAATTATACACTCGCGTCAGTCCGTCGTTTATCCGCGAAAGTTTTGCGTTTCGTCACCGGCGCCATCCGCAGTATAGGCATGTAGATCACGAACGGATCGAAAACAAATATCCGCCAGCGCGCGCGGAGGTGGTGATATATCGACGATAATAATGACAATAATACCACTATGATAGTATAACATTATCGTCGTATAATTATTATAATATAATAATCGTAACAATGATGATGATGATAAAATAATAGTAACTACCTATAATATTATACATTATGTGACGTCTTGCTGGGCCGTGAACCGCACGTTGCGAGCGTTCTAATTAACCGGTCCATTATTTGATCAGAGTCTCTCTTGTCGTCGTCGTTGTTTGCGCGCGCCGAATGTACTGTTCTTTTTTTTTTTTTCTTTCTTTTCATTTTTCCGAGCGCACCCGTACCCCGTGGGGTCACCGCGCGGGTATATATTTTATATTATATTATAATACGCCGTATACGATTAACGTACAATATTTTACATACATTACAGTGCATACCTATAGATAATAAATATACGCGCGTGTGTGCCGCGTACGAAGATATATAATATGTTATAATAATATTATTGTGATAAACATAATATCGCAGGAATCGGTGCCAAACCCGGCCGGAGACGCGGAGAGAGAGAAAAAGTCGACGCCCGTATAGATCGCACAATAGCCGCCGCCGCCGCCGCCGCCGACACTTTGATGGAGTCTTTCACGGCTCTATACTCTATAGATCATAATAATAATAATAATAATAATAATAATATATTATATTATATTTATTGAGTGTGCGCTTCGGGGCCTGACGACGGGACACTCGTCGTCGAGCTATTGATAACGACTGTTCGTTAT
Organism: Aphis craccivora; assembly: GCA_009835225.1. NCBI lineage: Eukaryota > Metazoa > Arthropoda > Insecta > Hemiptera > Aphididae > Aphis > Aphis craccivora. The sequence continues at coordinate 54,560 of VUJU01000602.1, read as the reverse complement.
AATATACTTGGGCTATATGTGATTCGACGACTAACGAGTAGGGTAAAAAAAAAAAAATTTTAATTCATTTTTCTTGAAAAAACCGTTTTCGTTAACGGCTTGTTTGTTAAACGTATTAAACGTATAGATTATCGATCTACATATTAAAAGACGCAGTACCTACATATATATGGTCAGTATGCCTATAACATCAACATCGATCATTTCAAAATTTACTGTAAATCTAGAAAAATATATTATGGTGATTAATTCTTTATTTCAATTTTTTTTTATTCATTTTTATTTCTGGTTCGTGTTAATTTTTGGTCGTGTTTCTTTTTTTTTTGCTGTTTTAAAACAATCGTGTGCTTTTTTAGTTGCTTATTATTCTTTAAGATCCGGGCTCTGGTAATAAATAATTATCAATATAAGCTGAACCTCAGAGTATAATATACTATTAAACGGACTCGGTATCATATATTATATATTTGTCGGAACCATCTTCTACACGACTATATCTCAGTTGGAACATGACGTGATTTCCCCATTCAACATTTTCCTGATGACTTCCACTGACTATGGATCACGATTCACATAACGTTAATGTTATAGTATAAAAACACCAAAGTAAAAATATTTTACCAATCTTATTTACTATTCACTTATTACTTACCCAGTACCCACATGGTTATTATATTTGATGACCATCTGGAAATTTTGAACGATTGACCGATCGCAACTTCTCGCTTTAATACCTAACCTACTAAAAATATACTTCACCTTTGAGGATCGACTTTCATAAAAGTTTTTATAAAAAATGTCGTTAACTACCACTAGCTATGTTTTTTGCGAGTGGCTTAAAAATAAATTCTAATATGATCGAATTTTAAATTATGTGCAATTTATCGTTTGACCGCCCACTATAATATTATGTTTCGGGTATATTATATAATATGGTATTATAATATTTCCGTGTTAAAAATCACCCGATGCTCATTGTATTGAGTTACAATATAAATATTATTCGTTTTAAGAACACTAATAAAATAAATCGTTAGAAAAGTCGAATTTTTCTTTAGATCCGTGATATGAATTATGATAATTAATTAAGTGTCGTTTATTGAATATTACACGGACTGATGACAGAGAAATCGGTTTATCTGCAAATTTCAATTTATCAAACGCAAATATTGTCATGCCTAACAGGGAATCCTGTTTCACGTGCTCAATCGTTTTCGTATTAATGCAACGTAGGTATTAATAATAGGTATAGATATATCAAAACTTTGATATAATAAACTATATGTATATTATCAGACCAATATGATTATTAAGTATAGTTTCTCTTATATTTAATTCTACGACTTTCTTTTTATACATAACTCGTAATAATAAACCTTATCAATGTCGATATTCAATTAAAATTCCCATTGAAAAACTAATATAATAACTTTAAAAGTACCTATACGCTATCTTATTGAAACGGTTTGATGGTTGTTTAATATTATTCTTTAAACAAGTTTAATTGTTTTAAAATCAATTGAAAATGCAGTCTTAACTAATTAACTAGAATGTTTGTTATAAAATTCAATCACGATATAACGCAGAAATTAAAATAACAATAACGCTGTGTCGCCGTTAGTTTCGATTTGAACAACGAAACGCCTTAACCGCCCTATTTTGATTTTCTATAACCGGCTAACCTAGCCTATGTGCTAGTGTAGTACTCGTTCATTCAACAATACAATGTAATAATAACATTATAATGGGAGTTATTTGGTACACAGTTTGTAGGTTATTATAAATAATATTCGAAATCTCATTTTGACGCCATAGCGTCATTTGTATAATATAATATTTTTCTATAAAATAGTTTATGGGAAAATATTAAAATATAGCTTGGAAAATTTAAGGCGGTGTAACTGATACGAGTAAAAATCGAATATACATAAATCGATTCAGCCAAAAAAAAAGCTCCTAAGTACATTGTCGTTTATAAATATAAAATTTATCAATTTTCGTGTTATATTTTTTCGACGAAAATTCATTTTGCATAATATTTAACTATTTTCGTAAAAATAGTTTATTTTTTTATTATTATAATATATGCGACGTCGTATGTCACGTATGGGAAAACTCGGGCGATTTAACATTTGACATTTTGACGCTTGAAATATTTCAACGAGATATCAACACATTAATATTATTGCGTATACACACTACACTGCGCTTCATTATTACGATTAGAAAATTAGAAAGTCGGCAGATTTTTCACCATCAAAATATAATACAGCGTAATATACCATACGGACACAATAAACACGCACAGCGGGACAGTGTTGACAGAGTGCCGAGTGTTTCTATAATATTATATTATAAATGGTCCAAACGCCGTGCTTACAGACTTACCACATATTATTATTATTATTATTATCCGAATCGCTTTCAAAAAAATAATATTACAGTAACATTTAGATGAACCGTTAATCCATCGCATTTAATAATGTGCGTCGTATGTCTATTCGGTTTTTATTTTTATTTTTTTTGTTTATCGTTCCCTTCCTCGAATATCTTACAAGCGCAAACCAAACGAACTCCAAATAAATATCACGGGTGGGCGAGAAATTCGTTTGGAAAACTTAAGTGAAATCCGAGCGTTAAAAAATAATAACGGGAAAAATAAATGTCAAGTGGTCTGCACTAGTCCGTCACACACGTGTCGCGGATATAAACAAAACGGTGACGACGTGTAGTCCCATTAGTCTGGAAACCGTGTGTAGACCGTCGTCGATCACCACCACATCATAAAATACAAACCGCTATGTACCTAGGTATACGTAATAATAATATACGGTTTGTGTTTTTGACCAAAAAATGTAAATAAAAAAAACCATAAACCTATCCCCTCGTCGACACGGTCAAACCCTCTCGACAATTTTCACCTTCCCTCCCATACGCATGCATATTTTTTCCGTTTCGTTTTTTTTTTCTTCTCCGTCCTCGTGTGTTTGTTCATCGATTAAATAAACCAATATTATGTAACAATATAATGCGCGTATACACAACATACAAGCTGTTCCAGCGGGACGTACGCGTACGATAATAATTATTATACCTATATGACGTGTCTTTCGTGTATAGGTACCCGTTCTCCACTACAGCTCGTTTTATTGCGGGCCGACTGAAAGTCACTGTCGTCACTATACGCGTACTTAAATAATGAAAAAATAAAACTGTTGTACGATAACGCGTATTTTGACTACCCGCCGAGTGTCGCAGGTATATTTTATATATTATTAGGTAAGTACATAATATTATACCTATTATCTATATCGTGTTCACCTGCAGCAGCTGTAGCAACAACGTGTGCGAGTATGGTTAAACGTTTCGGAGACCCGTAGAACAATAACAATATGATATCCGTACGAATCTTAGAATTTCGTGGGCTCAGAACCGAAAGGTGTTAATTTTTTTTTTTAATTCACTTTTTTATGCGTTCGATTTTAGTCGTCTGCCGTGGCAATTATTCTATATAATATATTTTAAAACGATTTTTACTTACCGTTAACAATCGACATAAATTGTTATTTATTTATTTTTTTTTTTTAATAGTTTTTTGATACGCACGTCATATAGTGAAAGGAATAGATTAACCGAGTCCCGTAAAAAGAGTGACGATTTCCCCTACCAATCTTTTCATAACCACCCATTTCTGGATAGTGTTTAATTAATTTAAAAGATTTTCTAGTATTTGACATTTTTTTCAAATAAAATGTTTGAAAAGTAATTGAGTATTTGAAATATCTGTATTTATTTGATACTCATGAAAAAGGGAAATTGACGGCTTGTGTGAAACTAAAACACTTTGTTATCTCCTATAAAAATAATTACTGCTCTGGGTTGTTGAGAGCTTGAAGTAGGTATAATATCAATATGATAATTGTACATAATGTCATAATTATATACCTGCCTAATGTAATATTTAGATACTAAAAAATTGTTATCAAAATCATGACATTTTAATTATTAGAATGGTGATGACAGATTTAATTTTAAAAGAAATAATCTAATAATTACCGATAATTGATTGTTATAGGCATTTATTTGTAAATATTTTTAACATATTACACAATAATTTATCGAAATCTCTTTTTACACTCAATGATCAATAATTTATAAGTAAATAACAGAAACGTAGGTATTTTTCATCCTGAGTATACCTATAATTAAATCTGTGTCGTTAATTAAAACAAATACAAAGTATTAACTATATGTATACGATTGTTAAGTGCAGTTTGACAAAATTTTTTTTTACACTCAAACAAAAATTGCATTGTTAATATATTCACTACGATAACGTACTATTTACGTGGTTTGGAGTCTGTGGTAAAGTCGCATATACTAGTCTTTTGCTGAAATAATAAATTGTAACTCAAAAACACAACGATAGGATTTGCGGTGAATAAAAGTATATCGCATTCCATTTTTACGTAGACCGTTAAGATTGTAATAATTTATCTCGTTTGTGTATTTTATAATAATATATAAACTATTCTAAATCATCCTCGGCGGATGCGAACATCGTGTGTACACAAGACCATATTATACACTTATTATATATTTTATACATACAGAGTTGTGTGGCTCTTAGATCTTTTGTTTATCTAAATAATGATCATTTTATTATGAAAATCTGATTTATTCTAACTATAAGCTCTAAGTGTATCATATTATTATTTTAGTAAACGTGTATACTTTTTTAAATTTTTCCATCAGTCTAGAAATAATATTTTAATTGTTTTACAATTATTTTATTTATATTAGTTAATAGTTATGAATTTAGGACGTGAATTTGTTTTGTCCTTGGACATTTTTTGCACATAACGTAATTCGTCGTAGAACTCGGTTGAAAATAAGAATATAAGTAAATTGTACTTAATAGATTGTTCGTGTTTTTATTCTCACATATTTTCGTAGAAAGCGAAAAGTAAAAATATTATTGAACTCCCAATTCACGATATACAACTTTTCATAAAATCTATTTTGGTTTTGTTGAAAATTTAAATGGCTAGATACTTTTTGTCATTGTACTTTATATTTAAAATATTAACTTTTTAGTTTTTTTCTCTACTAATATTGTACTTTTACATTAAATAATTTTATATGCAAAACTCAAAAATTTATATCTAAAAGTATAGTATTGGATATGAGGACGTAAATAGGTCATGAAAATGTTAAACATAAATTAATTCAAAGTAAATATGAAGTAGGTATTATAACATTAAAACAAATAAAAAATCGATAAAACTGTTTAATGTGTTTTATTATTATTTAAAATATACATCGGAGAAATAGGAAATAAATAATAAGCATGTTATCGTGTTCATATTATAATAATAATACTTTGTATCGATTGAGTCCTATTGTTGGAAAAATATAGGTGTACGTATAGTGTGTATAAATTATAATATTTAAAATCCGTTTCTGTTGTTTGTTGTGGAACTCCTCTCAACTACATGTACCTATACCTAACCATAATATATAATATGATATACGTATAAGATAAGTACCTATTCGAGGGCCCTTAGAGAATATTAGCCAATTATTATGTAATATAAATATTCGGTTTTTAATTGTAATTTTTTTTTTATCTTGAGGACACGGACGAACAACAATATATTATAATGTATAAGTGTATAATAATAATAACATAATTAGATTATATTGTTAGAAGCTTTGTTTTTTTCGTTAACGGAGATAAAAAACTTGGTATTTAGTTTTTTTTTTTTTTACTAACATTATTATTATTATTCTCTTTACAAGGATAAGTGTTCCAATCGATGATGTCATTGTTGACAGTACAATATATCATGTGCTATAATAGCGATTCGTCGTAGACGCTTCGATTAGGTGATTAATAGTAAGTTATCTGCCATCGAAAAGCGCGTAGGTCGGCAATGACTATAATAATAATATGTATACGGTACCCTATTTTATACGTTACGCTATACGAATGAAACGGGCGCGACGTTTCGTATTTTGGAAATTTTTTGGGTCTAACATCAGAAATTGGATTTACCATTGGCCAACACATCTTTTTTTTTATTTTTATTTTTTAATCATTTTACGAATCGTGATTTCACATTACGTGTTGCACAATTTATCCTGTCAATTTATTTTTCATTTTTTAAATTTTAAATGACAAAAATCAATTACATACAATAATAATAGCGCGTAATAACAATTTTATTATTTTAAAATAATCATCAAGTAGGTACCTAACCGCTCTGCTGTACCTAACACACACAGTCGGTGCAGTCAAGTATATTTTGTCATAATTGTATAGTGGCCATTCTTGTTTAATTTTAAATTTCAATGATACATCGTTGTATAGCTATAAAGAAAAATGATTCTTGCGACGTCGTTTTCACTTTTTTGGTAACCAAAGTTTCCAAAACATAATATTTTAATAATAATATTACAATACTTTATTGTTAAAACTTTTTTTTACCTCCGATTATTTAAAAAAAAAAAAAAAAAACACTTAACATTTTAAATTTAACCTCTCAAAAGTATTAGCTATTAATGCAATTTTATACCAGACAACTCTCTCAAAGTTGATGACCAGAGAATTTTTTTAAATGCTGAAAAATGTTCTTTATGTGTACACTGTACATATATATATATATATAAACAAACCATTGTAACGTCAATACACGCTTTTCTGCGCCTGTAGAATCTGAAAAAAAAAATTATTTTAGTTTATTAGCTAACATAGAGTCGAATTTACAGCTACGTCATCAGTCGTCGCGTGTCGCCCCCGAAATTTCGAACTCGGCTCTACTCCGCGAAAGTGTATTGAATGCCGATAGCTTTTGGTTATTATAGTTAGTGAATGTGATTACAACTGCTTTAATGAGAACACGATAAAATCCACACCCACAACTGGGCTAACAATGCAGTTATGTACTGAATTACCGTCAACTGTAGTTAAAAAGAAATATAATATAAGAGCACAGTCGTGGCAGTGCAGTCGTAGAGCATAGGTTATTATATTTTTGGGGGGTATGTCGAGCTCAATTTCCAAGAATCCGGAACACGTTCCCTAAAGTTCCCCGCCCCGGACTTCCACCCGTGACCATATATTATATACTTGGATATCGTATATAATATTATATCATATATATCATTTAGATGACCATCAGCACTCGCAATCGTGCGGGACACGTATCAAATTGTCGTCGTCGCCGTTGCGGTCGATGGAGTATCGTACAAAAGTTCACGTTTTTTTTCTCTCTCTCGTCTCCGTCCATAATATTATTAGCTTGTAACGATATAATAATAATATAAAATCGTCTCTGTTCTCGGTTTCCTTTCGGTCTTCGCGCACACTACCTATAATGTGTGTGTGTGTGTGCGTGTACGAATATTATATTGTCACCGCCATTACGCGTTATTGTACTAAATTATATGCGCCGTTTCGTACGTAGGCATTTGTATTGTTGTTATCGCATCGACCAGGCTCGCGGGGCCCGGCGAGAAGTCAACGGACCGTCGCCGTCCGCGCGACACCGAATAACGCAGTCACCGGACGAAACCGCGTTGTCGTCGCGTAATAGTCATCGCCGTCGTCGCGCGACACGGTCCGCGGGCTGCGGACGTTGTCCCTCGCGCGGCGGCAAAGCACCTGCTGTGTGCGCGACGACTATTTAATACGCCATACAAGTACATATATATATATATATTAAGTATTATTTAAAGGCGTACAACTATGACGGTGACAGCTGCGGCGGACGTTGAACCGACGACAGACGATACAGTAATATTATAGTTCGTCGACAACAGTGGCCATTTCGCTTCCTCCGCGGACACTGTGTATAGCATCGATCGGCATTACAACGAAATCGTGTAAATATTCATTAATTTTTTTATACGCGACGATAAAGCGTGTAGAAGTATAGTTTGAGTAAAAAAAAAATTGCCGAAAAACGCGGTCAAAATATCTTGATCGATTAGAATTGGATTTAGAACGGAGGAGAAATGTATTATCACTGCAGCGATCGTTCGTAAATAACAACGATTTTTAAGTGTTGATAAAAATATTAATTTTTTATAATATTATATGTATATATTTCATTTTATTTAAATATAATATAGTTTAGTGTACAAAAGTATCCGAATCGATAGAATTTCTTTTTTGTCATATCTCGACGATCACTTTTATTCAACGTATCGTACGTATTATTATATATCTTACTGTTTTTATTTATTATTATTTTTTAAATTATTTCATTACGTATTAATTACGCTTGGTGCGACCAAATTATATATTATGTACTTATGATGTAATACATTAAACATTTCAGCACAATAAAAATGACTCATAATTTATTGGTTGGTGCATGGCCGTTGAAAATAATAAACCCGACTAAAAAACAAATATTTTAAATTTACATGAATATTTGTGTACGTTGATCAACGCCATCATAAACTGATGGAAAAGAACGACAAAAATCTAAAAATGGTTTGATAAGTTGTGATAATATAAAGTCATTAGATTCGATACAGATCTCTTAGTAAAGCACTTTGCATAGACATTATATGAAACTATTTTTTTTTTTTTTTTTGAAACATTATCGTTTATGTAATTTATTTTAAATTAAATATAAAAAATAATAAATCATTATTGTTGGTAACTTCATTCTACGCGATTCTAAAAAACTGCTGTCTGTCGTTATCGACTTAATGTTTTTACATTAATTTACCTTAATGTCCATATACCTATTTAACTTTTGTATTATTTTGTGTTTATGGTGGTACTACAGTATTATGTTTTTATGTAATAAAATATAATATTCTTGTAATTAGTAATATATACATTATAATGAGATACCGTAAAACTATGTATACAGCAGTTATATAGCTGAATTGCCTATACATAGTGCCGTGTCGTCATAATTTTAATTTAAAACTAGTGGAAAACATCCTTATATAGAAAACATAAGGACCTAATCAAAAAACTCAAATACCCAATAGTTGTTCTATAATTAAAATATGAATAAAGTTATGCATCATGCCATAACTTCATAACTGGTATCTAGTATTGTTTTATCATAATATTATATAGGTTAGGATTCTCTTTTTTTATCTTATTTATAAGGATCAATTACATTTAATATATAAATTAAACTGATTTATTTAATATCAATGTTTTTGGGGTTATCCAAAAAGGTCCTATTTGTGAATTACAAAGTTTTGATTTAAATCGTTATAAAAAAAATAGAATAAATGTAATCATATTATTTTTAACTAAGTGCCCTAAATAACATTAACAATATCACTACACTGAATAAAACTAGTTTTATGGTGGTAGAGGAAACAACAATTACTTACCTATATAAATTATATAATATAAAAATATAGTAATCAAGCACAATTATTTAGAAAAATTAGTGTGTTATGTTAAAATGTAATATTTTTTTTTTAGCGCGGAAAAACAAACATTATCATGATATGTATTTTATCCGAGCCAATCGTAGGTATTGACGAACCACGCCATTGGCCGACATGGACACTCTATCATCCAATAAGGCGCGATTTGTACGCTTAAGTTAACTATTCAAAAACCTATAATACAGCATAATCTAATTACTAAACTTCGACTTGAGTCATTTGTGTATAATTTTATTAAGACCTGTGTAATAATTGATACATGTTACAAGACACTATAAGTTATAACTATACTATATAAGTATAGAACATAATATACGATAAAATATGTCTTATATTTTAGATGAACACAATGATGAACAAGAGCACAATGTCAAACATAGTCAACAATGGTAAGTTACTATAAACATATGAAATTGTGTATGTTATTAATAAATTTAATATAAAAAAATGTTGATTTTGTAAAATAAAAACCACTCTATCGGGTACTTTAAAAAATTTAACCTCGGATCCATAAACAACAAACAAGTTGGTATAATCCAGAATTGCTGATTACTTTTAATCATTTACAGTTACATAAGTAAAATACGAATAAACATATTGTCGTATATTGTACATAACTTGAAAGCCTATGTAATCGTTTATTATATTCAATATAGCAAAAAATTATACATACCTATATACATACATATTTATGTTTATTATGTTTACAACAGGCAATTAAAACAACGTCAATCGTACCATATCTTCTAATTCGATTTATTTGGTGATTTATTGCTTTATATGGTAGATAATGACGTTAGAAAAAACATTGTTTTAAAAATAGGCATATTAATGTAATTTATGTATAGGTATTAACACTGTAATGTAATATATCAAAGAAGGTAGCTATCTCTATTAGCAACATCTTGTGTTTATACATACTCCTATTTATTTTATAAAAGCCATGACAGTACCATTCGTTTGTAGATAAAAAAAACGAATGCATAACTATATTATGACCATGCTCTCGGGATTTCATTGTAATATCTCAAAACCTTTTAAAAATTTTATATCACCATTCAATGACATTTCTGGCACAAACAATGGATGTGTGATTTATTCTGTGGATATTAATTTTGAGTACCTACTTGGTCTTATAAAATATGTATGTCAACATGGTTTATAAGATTTCGATATTGACAACTCGCCTATATAATAGCTAACATAACATTTACATTGGGTATTGAACAAATAAACCGAGACATAGTTTAGCACAGAAACAATGTACAATATTAATATACTGAAACCATAAATGATAAGTTACGCAATAAATAGCTATAATAGCTCTACTTGTATAAATACTCAAACGTTCACCTAAATATATGTGAATTTAGACCTATAGTGCGTATCAATAACTTCAGAGTATTGATATGTAATGCATAAAAAAATAAAACCAGTATATTTGTAATAAATAATATAATTTTAATTAATTGAAGGTTGGTTATTTATTATTATTATTATTTGAAATAGGTAGATTCTTTATTTAGAAATATGGAAATAAAAAAATTGTCAAAAGAAGTAAATACATTGATAACAACAGAATACTGTAGTCTCAACAAAAAACTACGAATTCAAAATATTGTGTAAATTTATCATTTGATTTATATAGAAATTAACTGAATTTTAAGCATCAACAAAAAAACAATTTTGCAGTTATTATTTAAACTATTAAAATTTAAACATTTTATTTAACAATAGTACCATTTACATTGACATGGGCTTATGTTACGCCAAATTCGATTGAAAAAACAGCGTTCAGCGCAAACAATTTGATTAATTTAATTCACATAAATTAATATCCTATATATTATAAAACGCGAATTATAATAGAAAACATGAACATATTGTTATTGTTGTTTGGTTCTTATACACATTTAAACTGTAGAGATATATTGACATCAGTTCTTATGTGTGATTAAAAATATAAATGACCATATAATTTTATCAAATTACCAATATCATTATTTAGTATCGGAATATAATACAATTGTTATCGATTAATCGTATAATATTTTTTACTTTCAGAACAGTATACTTGAATTCTTTCAAAATATCTAGTAACCAACTTTATCTTGTACACGCTATATTACAATACATTAAATAAACGCTGGTTAAAAAAATATATATACCTACCTATACTAATTATAATGGATTTTACTTATTTTTTTAAAATTTCACATGATTCGACAGTACGATATTGAAAAATAATCTTCGACATCTCTTTTTTGTTTCTACTCTATTGTTTATAATATCATGAATTATTTTTCATTTCATAGACCTATTTAAAGTGAGACGTTAAATGATCATGCCCGACACGCGAAGTTAAATTGAACCATCTAATCTGGATTCATCATGTCAGGATTGACCTCTACGCGCGCAATTTTCGTCTATTATTATTTCATCACAGTCGTTGTACTACACACAACGGTCGTGTAAAATCCGTGAAATCGCCAACCGTGACTTGTTTGTGTGCGCTTGTATATAATATTGTGTATATCATAAAAGAAATATGAAAAGTGTAATATGCTTTGCCCCGAACGTTATATGTTTTTGGTCATTTTTTCTACTTATTTTTATTACTATTATTATTATTTCACGGTTCGGAAAGCGAACCATATATAAATTTCTCAATAGAATAGAACTTTTTTTTTCGAATGACGACAAATCAGCTAAAAATGGACTTTGCACGTCGCCGTCGGTTGTATATAACACGCGCGACCGTATATTGACGCCGGATTGACTTTCAGAAACATTTCCGCGGAGCCCGAGGGGTATTGTGTACACGCCGGAGACCGGAAAAAAAGGGTGTCGTAATAAATAAATAAAAAAAAAAAAGTAAAAAGTCATCCCGTCAAAAGTCGGAGTTAACAATCGGGCGATGGGTTTACTACGATGATATCAATAAACGACGCGCCACCGCCGACAAGTAAAATTTATTACCCCTGACGTTTGATCGAAGCAAACTATACAAAGACGTGTCCTAGCCCTTCCGGTGACGATTCGGCTAGTTATACAGTTGTGTATGTGTGTGGTGTAAAATATACTTGAACTCAGCTACAACGATGGGGTCAGACAAACGTATACGCGTCCAACCGTTACGTTAAAATAAATGGGGAAAACAATTATTAAAAAAAAAGCTATTAGCGCCAAACGATGTATACCTATATATTTTACAGATAACGTACTGACAGCGGAAATTCATTTTCATTTGTACATAAACGTGTAGTATAGTATTAAATAAAGTGATTTTTCGTCTTATGGAACGGCTGTCCGCCGAAGACTAGATGGTGAAAATTTCGTTGGTTTTAAAAATGAAATGTTTACAACATTTGAAGTACCTATTACGTGCCTCTTGCTCATACTTATTTCGTTATACGATTTGTAATCGCGATTTTCGCTACTATGACGAATGTATTGAAATTTTTAAATGACACTCTTCTAGTTTAGAATGAAAAAGTCAAATTTTGCAGAGACGACGAATTGAACAAAATAATTGTTCACTCATTCAAGTACGCAATATACTATTTAATATGTCTACTTACAATTGTCAATGCGTATTATGTTAATTTCGGAGTTAGAGGAATAAAAACGATCTTTTAATTCACATTATACTAATACACATTCGTTATTTATTTTCATTGACGATATCGAATTAACCCCTTTACTCTAGGATTATAAAATGCATAAAAAACCAGCATAACCCGTGTGTGGTAATTGTTTTGTTCAAGGAAGACATATATTATAGAATAAAAAGACATTGGAACGAACTATCTAAGATTTAAATTATTTTTAAAATTGTATTTCATTCATATACCTACATAATTTGTATGAACGTGATAACAGTACAATATAATATCGTTAAATACACAAAGTTGGTCTTTTAAGTTTTGTGTTACAAAAATGTAAAAATCTATAATGTTGGTTATAACTTATAACTCGTTCTCCACCATTTTCGTCACAGACAATTTGAAACATTCTGTATAGTATACTAGCCATAATAATTACTCATATTTTTAGCGTCCAGAATTAAATATACCTATGTAATATGTATACTGTATAGGCACCGTATTACTTATTATAATATTATAATATAGTACATTACGTAACACCTAGGTATAGTATTATTGACGTTTTTATGCGTTTTACTCGTACTAGTCATACTATAATATTAAAATTGAAATAACAATCGAGTAATAAGCAGCGGTAACTGATTTAAATATTAAATACCGTAACAATGTCAGATTATTATTATAGTCGTAGACCTCGTACAATAAACGACCGTCGGGCCGTGAGTAAACAACCACAGCAATAATAATAATAATCGTAATATTTTGTGTTAATATAATTACTCATAGTATATCTGCTACTTCCCATGTAGTGATTTACGAAGAAAAAAACAAAAAAGTATATGTGCTACATTGATCGGCGTTATAATAATTAAAAAAAAAAAAAACTAACAATTCTTGAGTTCAATTCCGACGGCATTATCTACACCAGCCCGTCGTGTCCGGGGTTAAGCCTACGTTTACAATACATGTATTTGCATTTGTTTATTGATATATTATTATATGCGTTTAATGGCTAGGTAGATAAGCGTATATTTTATTGTCCATTATTCAATGCTGTCGCCTATAGTGAATTAGCGATGCAGTCGACTACACTGCGCATTATTGATATGATAGTATAAAAAATATGCGATTATATGATATTATACCCATTTAAGCATGTATAATATATATATTATATACCTACCGCGTGGTAGTCGTGTACTACCTGTAACAGTATAATAGTGATCCTAATTACTTCATACACAGTACAATAGTTTTTTTGTTTGTCGGCACTAGATTTATCAAAAATATCCACGAAACCGTCATTTACGAGCACTTTTTGATTGCATTTTCTCCATTTGTATACTCGTCTTGTATTTAAATGTGTAGGTACAGACTATTTATAAACAATTCATTAATGCGTGTGCTTGTATACCGTCTTAGACAATAATGACAAAGATCTATCAGATGAACAGAAAATTTTACTTTTATTGTTACATTATTTTTATCATCACGATATATGTATATATTGACCTTTCTTTTCTAATCGACGTTTTAAATTCTATGCATTATATTAATATGATCTAAGGGTTTTGCGTTTGAATCGATGACACCGATGTATCGGGCGTTAGCATGATTTGTTTTTATCAACGTTTTTTTAAAAAGAAAGAAGACGTTTTTAAATATTTGGTCACTTTTAAGAAGTATTAATGTTTGATATTTATAGAATAATGCAAATATGCAATATGTATGATAAAGTAATCTTATGTTAATATCAAGTTTGAGTGGATTAACTTAAAATCTGAGCCAAAAAGTTATATCCAAAAACGTTTAGTAATATATATGTTTTTATTTTAATTAAATATATTTTTAGGAGTTCTATTTTGAAATCTTTAGAACAAGAATATTGGGCAAAATGTATGAAATTAATCAATCTTTTGTTATTGTTGCAACAACAATTTATAATTATTAATCAGCTTCAAGGGTCCTTAAAAATGATGACTCTCTGGAAGGGTAAGTATTTGTAAATATTAGATAACATTTTTTAAATTAATTCTTATAGATAAATTATGTACTTTTTTATTTTAGTCTGACATTGTCTTTGATTATATATTTGAGAATGAATCGAGTAGATTTAGCTTCTAAAGAATTTAAGAAGTTGAAAGAAAAGGATGAAGATGCTACATTGACACAAATGGCACAAGTTTGGTTAAACTTGGCATTGGTAAAAATATAAAAAGCTTTAAAAAAGCAATGTTAATTCTAATATATATTATGTATGACGAAAAACTTTGTTATTTATGAGTTCCACTGAGTATTTATCTGAAATTTTTCAATTATATATTTTTGGTGGTTTCTGTGAATTTATGGCGGCTAGCCAATTACTCTAATACGTTTTTGAAGTTTACCTCAATTATCAGCTCTATGAGCGTTTTGGTATTGAAGGTTACCCCGTGTTGAGGATGCGTTTTATGCAAAATCTCTCAAGGAGCCATTTTGATGTCTACCTACCACATGAGTCAGAAATATTGATCCCTCAGAGAGACTCCACATTACAGCAATCACCTTTTTCTTTATCCATGAAGAAGCTTGGAAAACTTCGTGCCAGATACACTGGCAATATGAGAAAAAACAACTTCAAAACGCAGAAAAGACATATGCACTTCGTAATCATTTAGTGAATAGATCTGCAGTTGCCAGGTACTAGCTAGATAATCCTGAGGTAGGTAGAGTTTCTAGGTCTCGATATCAGCATACTAATCCTCGTCGATAAGTTGAAAGACTTGCTGTCCCGACACGACGTTACCCGTGTATTAGTTTCTTTTTTTTGCATTTCCATAGGCCGCGTATTAGTATATTAAAAAAATTAAGTATCTATATTGAAATTCAAACGTGTGTATTATAATCATAAAATTCGTAAATATTACTCGGTCAATTTATATGAATTATAAATATCTGCGTTTAATATGGTTTTAAGACTTTATAATATGTTTAGGTCTCAATTCCAAATACATTATAAACACTTGTCATTATATTGTTGCTATAGCTATACATATATAGCTATATAAAATCCATATAAACTTTAAAAAAACCTTTTTACCCCCTTAAAAGCCAAATTTGAAAAGTATTTTCTTAGTGTGCCCCTACATTGCTTAAGGAACCTCTGTACAAAATGTCAAGTTACTAGTCCCTGTGGTTTGGTCTGGGCGTTGATGAGTGAATAGGGACGGTCTCCTATGTCTTTTAGTCATTGAACTAAAACAAACTAACTTAGGTGGTACTGTACAATAAATATTTAAATTGATATTATTTGAATGTAAATTTAATGTATACAAAATATTCAAGTAATAATAAATATTATATTGGTGTATAGGGCGGAGACAAATTGAAAGAAGCTTATTACATATCTACTTCAAGAATTAACAGACAAATATAGAGTTACTGCTTTGTTGTTGAATACATAGTCAGTATGTTATATTAGTCAATGTGAATATAAAAAAACTGAGATCACATTACAAGATGCTTTGGAAAAATAACGCGATAACGATATTGATTTCTTTGTAAAATCTTCATTCATTTCTCCTCATACAAAAGTCTCAGCTAATGTAAATTACTATTATGAACTTACATATTTTATAACTAATGTTTTGAGAACAAAATTGTTTTCTCAATATTTTCTTTGGTACACAGCATAATTGAAATTTTTAGCATTAAAACAAGTCAGTAAAA
The DNA here is from genome assembly GCA_009835225.1 of Aphis craccivora. NCBI lineage: Eukaryota > Metazoa > Arthropoda > Insecta > Hemiptera > Aphididae > Aphis > Aphis craccivora. The sequence goes on along the minus strand of VUJU01000602.1, from coordinate 37,812 downwards.
GTAACAGTCACTGGATTTATTAGATTGTATTGGTCTTTATAAAGTTACTATAGTATGTTGATAATAATTATTATGCACTTCAATGTATAACACATTATACAAAATAATTATCATACTGAATAAATTAAATTCGTTTCGAGTATATTTTATCGGCATCGATTATCATCAGTCGTCACCATCGCCATCTCGCACAGTCGTTTTAACACAGCTGCGCTGCATGCTCAGGCCGTGTAATGATAATGTTTTTACAAATATAAACGAACGAACGGTTTAGAAATCGCTGTCTGTGCGTGGCCGATAATTGTTATTGTTATAAGAAAAACTACTACTGTCCATCCGGTGTGAAATTATACACGAAAATAACGCCGCCGCTGACGAGTAGTAGAGCGTATATTACAGTGCGAATCTCGTTTTGTTTTTTCGATTATTTATCCGCGACCTCTCGCCCGCGTACAAGAAATTTAGTTATTCCAAAGCGATTTCCTTAAATCATAACGATAAAAAAAAAAAAAAACTCACCTTTATATCATATTATATACACGAGCAACCGACCGTCGAGAGTGTGGAAATTCATGTCGTGATTTCTTTTTTCTCCTCGTTCTCGCCGGCCTCGAATCACTGTACCTACGTAGTATACACCGTAATATCCTCTACCTACACATATTATTAGATATTGTACGCGAATAGCACCTGCAATGCATATTCAATATACCGTACGTTATAATACATTATTGAAACACACAAACTTCTATTTTCTTAAAAGTATAATATATATATATATATCAGCTTAAAGATTATGTGGTTGAAAATTGTCTTCGCCGAACAAAACCGAAACTTTATATCTCGCTCGTCATTCTTATTCCTCGCTGATTTGAATAGCATAAAAAAAGTTTCAAAATTGTTATTCTTTTCGATGTATATTTTTTTTGCGCGGGAAACGATTTGAGGAAAACTTTTCCTATACCACAAACAAACCAATAACGAACGATCGGCATTATTGAAATAATAACATATACATATATACTCGTATTATAATATTTTAGTTTTCAACAGAAACGATTGTTTTCGTCTATTTCAATTTTCAATATAACTGAAGATAACTGTTGTTTAATCTCAAACAATGGAACTCTATAGAAATCATTAAATATATAGCTATAACTTACACGATGTTATATTTGACTTTTTTTTTTTTTTTTGTTTTTAATAATTTTTATACTTTTACTCTCATTCAAAGTTACATATTATTGTTTTTAAACGAAACAATTATAATACAACTGAATACAACATTATTATAATTTATACGGTTCAGCTACCAATATGTTTGATGTTCAAGTCTATATGTATATACTATTACGTGCAATGTAAAATACGATTCACTTCAATAGTCACTCTGCAGTAATACATTTCTAAATATCAAATATAAAATTATCGATGCACTGGTATATTATAACGGTTCGAAAAATAATTAAAGTTAATTATAAGTATACCTACTCATTTATATAATATAAGACATTACAGATAATCTCAGAATTTTTTTAATTATTACAATCGCCTGAGTCATTTATACTATTATACCAATATAAATATTGACCTTCTTGAAAAAATTCCTTCACAACTGCATGCATACTATTCAATCATATAATATTTTATTATTATATATTAAATATTACCCAATAATACAAATTATCGTGTCTTAATTTTATTTAGAGTAAAATTGCAGTTCTGATTTTGGTTTTGTTTCTAAAAGAGACGAACAAAGTTAGGTTGCAATCCGCAGTCTATATTATAATAATGTATACCCATCAAGACGTTTTGTATCGTATCCCCGCTCACGTCAATCAAATATTCAATATATAATAACACGATTAAAACGTCGCTTCGTCGAAATCGACCCAAAGTTACATAATCGATAGCGTGACGATTAAACGATCAAACGGGGGGGGGGGGAACAATAACAATTTTCTAGTCAAAAAAAATAATATTTTACCAAACGCGTAGATTTTGGGACGTCCCGCCATCAAACGGATTCGGTCGTCGTTTTAAAATACGACTTATAATATCAATAATAATAATACGGTCGAATCGCTTTACGTATTACTTATACGATTTTTGCCGTGAACTCGGTGAAAGCGATTTCATTCGGATTTTTCCGCTCGCACAATAATAATAACAACAATAATGACGTATTCTAATATCTGTAGAACGGTCGCGCCGTCGTCGTGGTAGTCGAGTTACACTTATTAATATTATTACGTATATCGAAAGACCCCGCGGGTCGTGCCCGAGTTTGCCGCGAACGGTTCTTCTTCGCCAGCACACACCTATATAGTACCTATATACATATATTATCATATTATAATACACGTCGGGTAATCCAGCGGCGGCGGTACCGCGCGAGAGATCACGTTCGGCTCGGGTCCGGTTCGTGGGCGTGGGAAGAAACCGCTAAACCGATTTTATGTAACAACATTATATTATATTATGTGTGTGTGTGTATGTGTGTACCTAAGTCTTATCGCCGTCGTCGGCCGCTACCGGACTGGGGTTAGTACACGAGCATTTTTTATTATGTGTGTACGTAATATTATTATTATATTATATGTTTGCTCGTATACACGGCCGCGGTCTGCCCGGCCGTCCGTCCGACGGGAGACCGAGTTATATCATATTATCGTACCTGTGGGTTTATATAATATATATATAGGTATTAGGTACACACCGTCACGATTTACGACTTTTCGGCAAACCGACGACGACGTTGATGTACGCGAGACACTCGTCGTCGTTTCAGGTAACACTTTATTTTTGAAAAAATATTTCTTTTACATATAAAATATGTAAACCGTATTTCATTTTTCTAGAGAGAATGTTATATATTATGGAGTATTTCAATACAAAATAATTATATTTTGGAAGAGTAGTTAATTAGTTACAAGTGCAGTGTAAAGTTTTGGCGAACTGAGCTTGTAGTTGATCGTCATTTTGCACGTGCTACCCCACATTCTTTCCACTTCGCTCATCTAAACTTTAATTACTCATAAGTTGTAAATCACTTGTCCAAAATTTAGAATAGTTACCTACTCCGAAAAAATATTCCGTTTTGAAACGAGAAATTAAAAATTCATTTTGTAGTATTTTAAAAAAAAAATAGAACAATATAATAACAGTAAAAATAAATATTTTTTTGAGGCAAATGTTGGTTTTAACGACTTAGTATCGTATATAAAAAACAAAAAAAAAACGTTTATCGTTTTTTTTTTCAAATAACGAGTGCACCGCGATAAATAGATCACCCGGTATACAAATTATGTTTTAGGTAAGTTAAAAAGAGAAAATAAAAGAAAAAAAAATATTAATTTTTTTGTAAATATTCTTATCGCTCAACGCGCCGCGCACAAACAACAAACACGGTATACGAGTATTACAATCGCAATATATACGTATGTCGTTCGGTCAACAAACGGCAACGACATCATGGTACATACCTCTGCAGAGGGGACTCGGGTCTTAAATAGTTGTGTGTATGTGTGCACACCGCGTCGTACTTATATAAAGAATAATATACAATATCTTGAATAACTGAAGTTTTGTAATATTTATATATGAGTGTACAGCATTCGAGTATATAGGAATGTAAAGTCAACTGCCGAGCCATTACCGCGTGTTTTCGAAAACCAAGAATTACTCAAAACTGTCAGACGTTATATTTTTACAAGGTGATAAAAACGTATTGTAAGCCGATATTCACCATATATCATTTATAAAAAAAAAAAAAACACTCACCGTTTTTATATTGAAGTACATACGTACACGATGTGGACTGTGATGGGGAGTGTTTTGGGTGTGCAGACAATGTTTCTGTATATATACATATTATAAATTTAAAATTATTAATAATACTATTTTATGCAGGTCATGTGACGTTTTATTTATTTATTTTCTTTATTATTATTATTTTTTTAATAAAAGTACCAAACAGTAGTATTGACACCTTATATATTTAAAAAAAAAACCTCTCTGATATGATTATTTACATATTATTATGTTCCTATAATAGTACAACATATAATTTTTTTTAAAACGCAATCCAAGTACCCTGTAATGTTATAAGAATAAAGACGGGACTACGCGTTATCGTTATCTAATAATGACAGTCGTGAAATACCTTGGCTTCTGATACAATGATTAATCGTGATAATAATATTGTGTTCTTTATACTTATGCTTGTGCAAAACCGACTGAAATGTTCCAAGATGATATGGGAATGATAATGTAGTCTCTCGTCAAGATGTTCCTATATTATCGTCGCCCGATATTATAGTTAAAAACCGAAACATAATCAATGTCGGTTTCTAGGAGGTGTACACAAGGCTGGAATTTTGGCTGGCAGGATAAACCTCTGACTCCCTACAAGCACTAATAATTGATCTTTATATTATGAGTTTATAATAAGTGATTATTTAATATAGCACTTGATATCGATTAGCAATAATATTAGTAGGAGCCTGCGGGAGGTCAAAATTAAGTTCATATCGTAACAATCGTGCTATTATTAGCCATTAGGAAATAAAATGACATATGGTCAGATTTCATGATTTATACCTAATGTATATATATATCATCACTTAAGACAGTAATGTAAGAATTTTGTTAAATCCTTTGTTTATACACTGTGCATATAGCTGACTTTTGAGCGAAGAACATCTCCAAGGAATATCTGTAATCAAAAGTTTTGTGTGACACCGTCCCAGAGAAAAAATAAAAAAAAAAACACTAAATCCACCATCGTGGCTACAATATACTTATACTATTATTATTATTGTGTTCAATTATTTAACTTGTAATAAGTAAGGTTGTCACAATATACGTATACATAAAATCATAATATAAATCACCTAATATATATTACCCCGCACAATATCATAGAAAAGGTTATCGTCAGCGGCTGTGGTGTATATATTATAAACAATAAAGGAAATGTCCAATAAAAAAAAAAAACAATTTTTACTGCAGCAATCCAATCCGATCAAAAGGTCTTATTCCCTTTCCATTTTTTTTTTTTATAATGTTTACACGTCAAGTTCTGTTATAGATAGTTATAACAATAATTGTTCTCTTATGTTCTGCTTGGTCATAAACTATTTTTAACATAAATAACGCGGACGTATAACATAAACCGTATGATTTGTTTCAAAAACCTAAATTGACCTGTAGACGCCAGACTTCTCGTAAATAGTCGTGTGCTCAGAGTCAAAAGATGATACATCGAAATATCAAATTTTTCAATAGAGGAGAATTACAATTCACGAATTACACACCTATAATTATATTATTAACAATTATTATTGATTCAATTCTCATTATTAAAAAACTTGGTTACTAAAAAAATTTTAAACTACCGTCTGATGGCTTCAAAATAAATCCATTTGTAACTATATAATAATATAATATATATACCAATATATCTACATATACATTATACATGTATACGTATTGTAATTAGGTGCTTCGTATTATTTTCGATAGAGAAGAGAGTAATACATTTACAAATTCGTTAACTACTGAGCATAATTCGATGTATAGTATATTAACAATAATATTATTATGGTCCATCGTCGTTTCTTGTCAGAATATTGTCGGTATTATTACACCGATGACCTATAAACGAATTGTTACGAAATCCACGCGGTCGGCCGGTGACGAAACGACAAAATCGCCGATTTTGCTTACTCAAAAATATTATTATATTATTATTATTGGATGGCCTCCGGGGTTAAGGATATTATGATAATATTATACCGTTGCTCCGGTATGATAATAACGATAATATTATAACGTCGAGAATATCGTGGTCGAACCGTCGAAGAACATTATTATTATTATTATATGCACATAAACCAAACGCGCGACATTTGCTTTCGACAGTGACTGTCACGATGGTTTGTGCGTTTGGCACTGCTGCAGTAGGTACACGGGAGATCTATAGTCTAAGTGGCATTATTTGCCATATTAAAAATCGAGTCTTTAATCGATTTTTATCCGTTGCCGACGGCCGTGCAAAAATGTTGCAGTTAAAATTACACCGTCAGATGTAAGTATAATACCTATTAAAATTTAAAAATGACTTGGTTTAGTTTTAATATATAATTAGTAAATAATATCATATTTTTAAAAATCGCCTGATTGCCACGACATATTATAATGATATTATTATACAATGATACGACCTATTCGCAGTTCTCGTGTTCAGTGTTGGCGAAACAAATTTCACCAGACTGCAACAGCTAGCGAACGTCCGCGGAAACTCGCACGACTCTATTGTAGTAACAGATGATTCGTTTCGGTCTAATAATTTTACCAATCTTTAAGTATAAAATGATCATATTGGCTATTGCGGGAGGCGAGTCCGATACAATTTTTTTCACGCAGAAATCGTCGACGATATTACGGTTTTTTTTTATGTATTCTGCTAAGAAATAATATTATATTATCACATATTACAGTAGTTACAGCACTTACCGATATCTCAAACATTGCTTTAAGGATGATCAGTGTTATTTTGTAAGTACCTATATAGTTCTACGTTAAAAAAGCGTAATCTATCGTAAACTTGTCACTTCGGTTTCCAGAGTTTAAAAATATTCATTTTTTTTTTTTTATACATATATATAATATGTATGAATATGAATATTTACTTATCTTCATAAAATTAATAATTTCCCGTTAGCCACGTTAATGCCAGGAATATTTATCCATAACTACTGTCTACTACAACAGTAATATAGAAAAACATTTCAAAATTATTCACCATGTGTGGACGTATATTTTATGGAAAAAAAAAGTTTTAAATAAATGTGAAGTACATACAGTAAATTCGTACCTCTAAGCATTTAATATAAAATATTAGAAAAATATTTCAATGCAATTTTCGAAATGGCGAGCCATTATAATAGTATAGGCCTGTGGTCGTGCAACCGGTGGAACCAGAGTAGATACGTATCGCGATTTAATATTTCAAAAGATTTACGTGCGAAACTCAGTCGTAGCGCGTCGTCGTGAGATCATTTTCGAGACATCTATTTTTATTTATTTAATATTTTTTTATCTACACCTCTGCCACAGTGTTTATTAGTACTAGACGTATGTGTTACATTATCGTTGTATAATATATTATAACGTCAAAATGATAATGTCCTATATTTTACAGGAAGCCACCGCGATACGGTAAACGAATAATGATAGAACTCATATTCACTTCTATTGTTTACCCGCACTATTCGAAACAGAAAAGCGAATATCTTAATATATCAAAATATTTAGGGGTGGTTGAGCGCAAAGTCCTAGCCGTGAATTCACATACATTGTGTGTCAAATCTTTCAGGACAAAATCGGATCGAAAAAGGAGTTTTTATTGGTGGTCCACAGAAACAAACGTACTGCCCGGACTGCGAAGGACAGAAACACAAACTGCAGATATTTTGAAATAGAAGACTTTATGCTATACTTTTTTTTTTTTTTAAATACAATCATTCATTATAAAAACCTCATTGACCGAAGTACTATTTAACTCAACATTATGTACTTGCGCTTATTGTAAATAATTACTTCATAAATGATGCAATAAAAAAGTTAAAACGGAAAAAAAAACTTGAAAAATTATTTTTTTGGAATACGGTCGCGTTACTCGATCGTTGTGAAATTAACGTTGAATAAATGATGATCGTTACTGGCCGACTTTATATTATGTTCAGGTATAATATATTATAATAATATACTCATATATAGTATTATCTCGTTGTTAGTTATATTATGATGTATTATGTATTATCTGTCGACGGATATTCGTCACCGTTCAGGTTTTCTGCGAACGGTATTCCTAATGAGTAATACGTGTCGCTGTAATGCAGCGACCTAGCCTTGTCGTGATCTAAATCATTGCGGAAACGCGCGAAATCGTAAACGACGTGTCGTTTTCGGTTGTCCTTAATTTTTGTGTTGTACAATACGCGTAGGTACGTCATATTGAATTTTAAGCTCATCGATGTCATGCGGGAGATGTTCATAAATTAACACAATTTAAGTAATATTACAATAACACAATATTATTGTGTTATTATCCATCAATAAGTTATTCAGTTCTCTATTATATATTGATTATACTTCGGAAACGATGACGCATAACTTTGTTTTTTTTTTTTTTTGTTTATGCATATTTAATATGCACTATTAACTGATTTGTTTTCTTCGTAATGTTGACCGACAATATAAATACACTCGCCACTACTATTGGTCAAGGCTAGAGGGACCTACTAAAACAGACATTTAGACGTCATAATATACCCAAGAGATAGATGGTAAAATCTTTCTTAGGTGAATTACAAATGGAACCAAAAATATTTTTTTCCTTGACAGGTTTCCATTTAATTGAATAAAAAAAAATTATACTCTGTCTTATTTAACTCAAAATTTAAAAAAAATATTATTATACCCAATAATAAAATTAAAAGTTTTAAAAAATTATAATAAATTATATAAATAAACCTATGAACAAAAATATATAAATTTAAAATGATAACAATATTAAAAATCGATAAATGCGTAAGTGCTAGTAAAATAAATATACATAATAAGGTCACACTTTCAATACAAATATAATTATAAATCATTACATTCATGCTGAGTAGTTTTCATAGTATTTTCTATTGGTAGTAACGTTTTTCTCAACTTATCTTTGCCCGTGATAATGTTTCAATTATATCTGAATCACATTAATTCGTGGAAAATTCCTCCCCGTGCTTTGTATAAATAAGTGCTTCCTCGAATGTTTTCAATTACTAATTAGTTCAAATTAGTACAACCGTTAGATACTTTATCAAAGGTTCCACAGTATCATGTTAAATTATAATAATTACAAATTAATTTTCCTTACAAGACAAAACCTCATCTTAAGAGTTAGAAAGGCTTCACTGTATATTAATTAGGTACCTACTGTATATACTATTGTATGTGTAAATAAAAGTAAAAATTTCAGTACGATACTAACCTAACCTAATGCAAGGATTATTTTATATTAACTACATTTATAGATGCTATATCATTATTACACGTTTAGCTTAAAAAAAAAAAAGCCTATTATATAATATTAATTTACATTCAACATATTTTCAACAATAAAATAAAATATGACAATATTGAGACATTCAGAGTTTAAAGTATTTAAACACACTCATGTGTGTTGAATACAATTTATCATCATTTAAATAATAGAAAATGCTGTGTTTGAAATAGCTGCAAACATAGTAATCTTGTAAAGATCACATTATTGTTTTCGTACACTATTATTGGTTCGTTCAAACGGTACAGTTCAACGAACACGTCATCGTATCACATTATTTTTTACAGCGCATAAGCCGACGTTTTCGACGACCCGAAATTCTGGTGTCGACTCGTTTTCATTTCTCGAAGTGACAAAAAGAAAAACAACGACAATTTACGCCATTCGGACTGCTTGTTATTAATTTTTCTTATCTTTCGGCCGTATAGGTACGTATTTTGGTCCGGCGTCTCGCGAGAGAATAACTGCAGCAGCAGCAGCAGTACTGCGTACAGATGACAACGACAGGTGATACGCGCGCTCGAGTTAATTCTGAAAACACAGAATTATTTTTTTTTATGTTTTTCACCGGTAAACGAGTAAATATTTTTGACAATACGAAAAGACCGCTGTTTTTTTTTATTGTTTTCGCAGCCCTTGAAACAATACACAATGAATTACAAAAATATGCGTGTATGTCATGATATTATAATATCGACCGGTGCACCTACGACAAAAACAATAAACATGTGTGTAAAAGTTACCAAGAGTAAAAGCATTGGCAAGGTAAACAATGTATACAGTAATTTGACCTCGAGTTCAAAGCAAATACTAATTTTCGAGACACTTGCATTGAATAGCTGACTCTTGCAGATGACATATTTTTTCAAACACAAGTTAACAATTTATCATTTATCGCGAGACTATCAGCTAGTACAATAATATTATAAATAATTTTTACCTTTCTAGTTCAAAAATCTAAAGCAATGCGTGTATCCTCTCTATTTGTGATAGTCTTATAATGAATCTCTAGGAACCCCAAATTGACAAACCTTAAATATCCTTATAATATAGTCATTAAATATTATTTTGTCCTAAAACTTTCGTGTATCGATTCTCCGTTAAGAAATCCTTTATTTGGTTTTGAAATTTCGTCATTGCAGTTTACGTCATTTGCCGGTTCGTTGTTGCGTGTTATCGAATATTCTTTGTCAACTACATCTGTATTATTGTTATACTAGAACTTACAGCCGTATCAATGCTGGACAGTTCATACATAATATTATTATTATATTAAATAAATCGTTTTAAAAAATATTATTTGGAAACTAAGATAAATTTGAATTAATGAATATTTAACTACCATTGGAATGCTTATAAATTATAATTTATTCAATGATATATATTATATTATAATTATTATTCATTATTCATTTATAAATTGTTCCCTACATTATAACTTATAATGTAGTGAAAAATATGCATAATTTTGGAATGCAGATATACGAGCTTATAGCTAAGTTGGTATACATAGGTATCAGCTATTAGTAATGTAATTTATTGTAACGATGTAACTCTAATTGATTCGGCTGAATAAATAAAGAAATTAATAAATATATTTTATAATGAGGTACTTATGTATTATATTATTACCAATTTATTATACAATTTAGAATTTTTGATTTTTTTCATAGTATAATATGACACATGAGTTCAGTTAATTACTTATAATATATATTTATTTTGAAATTTATATTTTTACCTAACATAATGTGTAATATATTATGTGTTAAGTCATAGTACTTTTGTATTTGTCGTTTACACCGAAGGGGATATAATAAAACGAAAACACTTTGCTAAAAAATAATATTATTCGTTATGCGTTGTCATATTATATTCAGTACTCGTACACAACGTATTTTAAACATTACACCTATTTTCTAATATATTATTATTTCAAATAAGAAAAACATTGAAGCGACATTACTCGGTTACTTTTAATTTAATTGTTAAAATAATGATTATAACTCGATAAAGTTTAAGTAGGTACTTATGTAAATGGATATTTTCAATATTTTAATTTTAATATTAATAACTACTTACAAACTTAAGGTTATATCAACTTAAGGAACTTTGATTAATAAACTATACACATGCCTAAAATATATACTATACATGTAATATTTAATATTATATACATATAATATATTTTATATTGCTACATAAAACTGAATTAACCTAAACAATGAGTTACAAAAAAAAAAAAAAAAATACGATTTTAAGATTATCTTAAATTACATAATGGAATAATTTAACGTATTTTTAAACGTGTAAGACTGATGTTTTACACACACACACATAATGCACACAAGTCTATGTTATTATATAGAGTGAAAAAAACACTAGGTTTAAAAAAATTCTCACGTTCATTGTTTTATTACGAAACTTGAATTAATTTTTTAGGCCGACCTAGTGACCGAGATCTGAAAAATATAAACCCTTTTTTCTTTTTGTGGTACCCTGACGCCCTTATCATTCTTGTTATTTTTTTATTGCCGTATACGAATATAATATAGAGTACATACAAAAAACAATATAAAAAATAAAATACGATCCAAATAAGGATAACGGTCTCAATCCCGCATTGTTTTTTGTGGGGGTAATTTTTTTTTTTGTTATTTTGCATTTTAACGTATCTGTATGTGCCCTCGTTTAGACGTAATTAAGACTCGGTAGGAAAACAATACGGTCCGATGGAAAAAAAAATGAAAAAAACCCACAACCGGACAGAATATCCGTTATCTTGATTCTGTGGGCATTTATAATAATAATAATAATAAAAAAAATGTATAGAAAAAATTGCGTTTTCCTTCCGACTGACTCTGATTTAATTACGAACAGTATTCACTCTTTGGAACCACACAAGTGTACTCGACGAATTATTTTTTAATTTATTTCAAGTACGGGGTAATTTTTTTTCTTTCGTCACAAAAAAAAAGTCTATTCATTTCTCAAAGTTATATTTAAAAACACATTTCTTCGTAATTCTGTCATACAATAAGCCGCTCAGTATACATATCTATGTGTATAATATTAATATGTATGTAACGATAGACGTGTATTGTGCACATTTAATTGAACAATATAACGGTAAGCATGTACTTGGAATTTACCGAGTTCGTAATAGCTGCGACAAATGCGTTCGCCGAGCTACTAACTGTCACAGAAAAATTCAAATACTAAAGTTGTATACACTCGAACAAAACATTATAATATAATGGTGTGCAGGTAAATCGTCTAACGCTGTTTCGAGATAAAAAATTACTATAATAATATTATTATTAATAATTGTAATAAATCAATAAAACGCTACAAGACTTCACGACAAACCATTTCCGACGTAATTCGCGAGTCCGCGAAGAACCGATGGGGATGACTTCTGCAAGCGGCGGGATTCGATCGAATTATATGGCAGCCGTAGGTCGTAGCTGCGGTTAATAATATTGCATCAAGCTAAAAGTGCCTACGCCGATAATTTATTGTACGTATTATAATAAGTAAGTTTTAGTTGTGCAACCTAACCGCACTCGCAAACGGTAATAATATTCTAAATCACACTGCTGAACGGAATAGCATGTATCGTCCGCTGCGCTGGGCGTGAGCGATCCGATATTTTGGGCGCAGCTTTGAATTTCCAACGTCTCGCTTCCTACAGTATATACTTTCTTACCTACAGGATGTCAGCTGCGGAAGGATCTACATACTTTAATTGTAAATCGCGACACACGAAATACGTTTAAGGCGTTCAGACAACAACCGTGTGCGTTACGTGATTGTCCGGGACACACGGGTGCGTACACGACATATAGAAAATAATATATAATATTGTATTGTACACACTCGACACGATTAATGATTCATACTGTTCAGACGACACTTCGGAGAACCGTCATTAGTGGTCGAAAGCGTGTAAAAATTCGTATTGTGAGTGTAACTATTTAATGTATTATTTGGTTTCGTCGTAGTAAAATATGTAACACGTATAATGTATATAGGAGAAGCAGTGTTTCATACAATCGGACATGACGTATCTCAGTTCCGTTTACCTGCAGCGTAGTGTATATGTATGGTATACGAACTGTGTGCATAAAACATAATTTTATAATATACTATAACAGAAATTGTATTATAAAGCGTGTAAGTACGTTTCTCGGAACACACGTTCAATTGAAAATGAAAGACTTCATAAGGCAAACTGCCGGGCTGTGAGTTGAATGAATTAAAAAAAAAAAAAGTTTAATATGTACCTCATACTTGTAAAAAAAAAAAGATAATACGCATTAAAAACGCATAAACGTATAAACTTTTCGAGCAGTGAATCGCTAAGAAAATATAATATTTTACAACAATATGAATTCCGTATACTGCAATGCATTTTGTGAACGAATGTTTTGATTAAATGTTATGCTCTTTCGACAAAGTAAAGTAAAACTAAAATAAGCTTTACGTCGCATTGAATCCACAGCCGTAAAATATAAATTGATTACGTTTATACACACCGTCAATAACATCCCAAATATTATGCACCACGTATCATTAAATATTGGTCCGCGGGACACACGTTGTAAGGACCTCACGGCGTAGATATAATAATACATACGAATACCGTGCATAGAAAAACGAGCAATCCGGTAGTGCGATGCGTTTAATAAATACGAATCGTTATTTGCTAGCGAAAATCGGCACGGCCCTCGAGATCGATAGGTTCCCGTGGAGGTTGCTTTCAATACCATAATATGTCATACGCTTTTGACAATACGCAGTATACCTATGTGTTTATTCAATATTATAATCCTTACAATAAGTATAATAATAACAAGGACTCGGGTGATTATCGATATGCCGGGTCCCCGGAACTGCATATAATAATGTACCTATACATAATGTATGCTATACCCACTCGTATTATAATACGAATACGCGAGTCTTCGTCGGTATAAATCATTGGATCCTCTGGCTGAACGGGATGTCCGGAAACGACCCAGCGGCACCATTGAAATGTTAATGGTGTTACATCTGAGAAAAAAACACAATCATAAATAAATAAAAAACGTTTCGCCGACGGGGTCTTCGCGCCGCGCTAATCACGTGCGTGTGTGCGGAAACCTTTCAGGTACGGACGAACAAAAAATAATAAAAAATACAATATGAATCGGGGTCACCGGAACTACCCCATACGTTATGGGTGAACTGTCTTTCTTTTTTTTTTTCAATACGCATAACGCTCACCCTAACCCTTTTTCAGACGACCGGTGCACCCCTACGGAAAAGACTCTGTGAATTTTTTTCGGTATAGCCGTGCGCTACAGTCTTCGTCTCTGTCGTCGTCCCGCACGAGGAAGAAGATGCGATGCGCTGCACCGAACGGTTTTTTACACACTCTCTCTCTCTCGTTTTTTAATATAATTCTATTGTGGCCGTGTTCGGATTCGGAGCCGGTCGTAGGGTACGTGTATAGCTGATGATACAATGCGCGTGTGACCCTATGTCTTATATGTACGTAAAAAAAAAACGTACGAGGATAGTGCGCGAGTTGAGCAATAAGCGAACTGCTGCAGGTACGTCCGATCCGGACGAATCGGAAAAAAAAATCTCCACACCCGGAACAAAGGGAAACGTCGAATAAAAAAGATAAAAAACGATCGCGCTAACCCGACAACGTATTTCTTCTCGCGCATTGTCGTTGCAAGATGTACTTATACGCGCACACGTACGACACACTGCACACACATATAGGTATCATCAGCCGCGTAATATATAATATATTGTATAGGTTCCATATTAATATTATTATTATACGTATACGCTCAGCCGTTTGACGATTCCACTTCGGCGAGCTTTTGCGTCGGGCGCGTGATAAATTACTGTGAGAACAATATTATTGTAATATTATTGTAACCGTCCTCCGGAAAGAATTTCGTTTCGCAACGAGCCCGATGGCGGACGAGACCGGATAGGTTAGGATGAGTTTATGAAACTTTTACTCTACATATTATTTTAATAACATTCGTGCTATACGCGAAATTACTTGCGCGGGTCGACCTCGGTCCGTGCGATCTTCGAAAATAATAATAATAATATAATTACCATAATATTATATATATATATATATTATTATAAGCGCGTGCCGGCCCACGAAACGTACAACTCACGTTACGTGTTGTTATTATCAAAACGATATAATATGCGCAGTGTACGCTAATAGAATTTTATTCATCCATTGTCGTGTGTGTCATATTGCATCGCGCAGTCCGTATACGATTATTATAGTAATTCGCGGTATGGCGTTATATATATTATAAAGGCGAGCATATAAATATATGATACATTTTATAGTTATATGTGTACGCTTAAGCGCGCCGACGAAAGAGAAAGGATGATGATGTCGGCATAATAGTAATATTTTATTTTTCTTCCGCCTTGGCGCCGATATAATACTAAATATGTATATGCAACTATCGTTCGTCTTGCAAAATAAATCTAGACCAATAATACCTACGATGGTTTATTGTGTTATACACCTAGCTACCTGGTCCGTGGCGGTAAAAGGAATCTGGAATTAAAACGTTTTGATTTTCCACCGTACCCGCGGGATTTCGGCGTCTAACCGATTCGTGACAATGATAATAATAAACTGTAACATGCGTATAGGATTAGCATTTTCAACACGTCGTCGTCCATAGCATAATAATAATTACCAATCGAATTTTGCGCTTAAGTTGCTGTACACAGATAAAACGTGATAAAATCTATAAATTACGATTATAACACTACTATATTATGAAGGATCGTATAGGTGTACGAATAATTAAAAGACATCGGATGAACAATATAAGATGTAATAATTATATTGATATACAGACAAATTTAAATTCTGAATTAATATTAATCACGTACTGTGGTATACATACGTCATGTTTCTATTTTTTTTTTAAATATTTTAAAAAGTTATTGTTAAACTGAAAATAAATAATAATAATATTATTATTTATACTATTTATTTATGATATGGCGAAAATACGTCTTGTAAAAAAACAGAATTGTTCCGATTTTTGTAGTATTTATAATATATTATGTTCGATATTTTTATGAGACTATTTAGACTATAAGTTGTGCATTGCGTTTTTTAATTTAAACATAATTTTTAATTCATCGTATTTTCTTAGATATTTCTAGCTTAACATAAAATACCTAATTTTGTTTTATATACTATAGACGCTTTTATCTTGTATTTGTCTCTTATAAAACATATTACAGCGATTGTTACACACACACAAACTCACAAAATCGGTTCCCTCTTTTGGCTCTTCTGTGTTGAATTCCGAATGATTCATGATAATCAATTGGTATTTGTTGCCACTCTCAATAATTTGAAAATCAGAAATTATATTTATATTTTTTTTTCCGTCATTCTTATAAATGACTACGTAGAGTACATGATATTATACTGGGTAGGTATTGTGTTTACATTTACTCCTCTGAAACCGTTTTCTGTTTTCAATTGTCCAAAGAGGGTAGTGGTCATTGTCGATATATAAGGACAAAACATTAAACAACGTGTTTCGTTCCTATTATATGTATTTGTAAAAGTCCGCGTTTCCTGCGTGTTCACCTTAATATAAGCCATGTCATTTAGGGTCATTATTACATAATAAAAATAAAATATATGAACGATAAATACGTACCGAAAAGATGAATAGTGTTTTGTTAAAATAACGTTAAACTATACCTATTTTAGATGAGGTATGGTTTTTAGAACTCTAATGCCATTGGATTGACCATAATAATAATTTATTGTAACACACCAACATGTATAGATTTTACGAAGACTACTATTTTAACGAAGTATTTATAAAGTAAACTGTGTTATAAGACAACTCACAAAGTGAGCAGTCCACTTATTTTGTTTTGAAATAAATTCATTTGAATTATATTAAACTGATGCATTTTGTGTAATATTCAATATTAATTTTATAATACAATTTAGTGTAATTAATTATTAGAGTAAATGGTTTGCTAACAGTATGAAGAAAATCAGTTTTGCCGCTAAAATCAATCTAACAATTGTGTTTCTATAATAGAATAATTTAATCATTGATATGATATTTTAATTTATTTTTATAGTATTTAAATACTTTTATTTATTTATAGCTATAACATGATGTATGTCTAAGTGTATTCAATAATGGAATTTATGCGTTATCGATGTTCACAAACGATTGGAATATGTTTAGATATTATGGGTGGAACATAAAAATTAAGAAAAAATCGACAAGAATCTCCACAGCAATGTTTATCAGTATAGTATAGACTATAAGAGCATAACTCGGAATGGTAGTTATTAAAAAGTAATTGTTTTTTATTCATAGAAAATGTAAATACCTGCGCAATGTATTTTTTTTTTACATTTATCAATTATATAAAATTTAGATTTTATCTCGACAATAACGTTAACACGTTTTTTTGTAATATATGACGGGTATGTAGGCATTATTTTTTTCCGTTTTATAATTGTATTTTTGTTATACTTTCATATTTAATCAAGCATTATTTATTAAGTGCGATTTCCCTGCTAATTTCATTAATATGAGTACTATGTAATAGTTATACTTTGTGCGTAAGTCAAAGACGATTTTAAGCCGAAAACGGACCATGCAAGATTACCGACAATAACTCACAAACAAAATATTATAACATATACTCTCCACATTTTACATTTCGTGCAGATATTTTATTAGATAGTACTGTAGTAGGTAGGTATATAAAATTTCTAGCGCAATATGTGATATGACGTTTAGATAATATGCGACCTTTAACATACTATCGCGTGCCTGTTTCAGATTAATACCGTAATATTTCCGAGACAGACCAATTGCCATGCATCAGTGACAGCTATAGATCAAAGCATGTTTAGGGAGAAAGTGAGTATGTAGGCTGAGTATCTATATATATATACCACGCGAAATTAGTATATAAGTACGAGTAATATAATATTGCATAAATATGATTCTTACACAAAAGTCTCAAGTGGACGATAAGTGTAGCTTTCCAAGAGCTTTTTAAAATTAAAAAAAACTCGTTTAAAATTAATATTAATTATCGATTGAAATGTAGAAAAAAATGGATTTACAAAGTAATTTACAAATGGATTTCTCTTTCAATATAACACTATAATCTATACATATTATAACCTATCATCGTCATTATCGATATTTTGTACGATATTAATACGTTACTATAGGTATACTAACATATACAATATACCTATTATGCAGCATGCAGTATTAACATTTACGGTATACTATCTATATCCAATCAAAGGTCAAAATAAAAAAATTCTCAAATGTAAGATAATAAAGATAATAATATTATGGTAATATTTATTGAGCTACAAGTTCATAATATTTTTTTGTCCAGGAGGGGCAAGTGCCCTATCTTGCCCTCCCCAATGGACGCCCATGAACGACAGATTGGTGGCAACATCAATATGAAACTCACCGTTGTTGGGTTCACGCAATTGCAGTTTTAAATAAAAGTTCATCCATTACATATTATAATATGTATTAAACATATAAATTGATAAATAAATATATCTAATATTAAGATTTACGTTCGACATTATGCCGCAGCATAAGCGCAATTTGGGGGGGATTGTGAGGCTAAGTTCCCCCCCCCCCAAATCTCTCTGGAATATATATATAGATACATATATATACACAGTACATACATGCCAATCATTTAGCCCCCCCAAATTTAAAACTAAAATTGTGCCTATGTGCCCGCAGTGTCTCTCGAACGCTGCGAGTCTTATACTACAACGAAACGCCATACGATGCGGTGGCGTAGGTAACCCGTGTTTCGCGCAATCAATGCACTTCCTACGTCAACCACAGAAACGTAGAAAAATGTGCGCGTTTCGATATTATTGTTATTATTATATTATTGTCGTGCGGGTAAAAAATGCAAAATAAATTTCCCATTGTATTCGCGGTGCGAAGACGCTCCGGTGTGGAAACATAATATTATAATAACAATGAGGTCCGAGAAGACAAATTGAGATTTGACCCGACTCGTGTGTATATATATATATATAAGTATCCACTACATTGCACGTGTATCGTACAGCGTATACGCATAATACATTTTTTTGTTTCCGTATATACGTATATAAATTATATTATGTATAAAGAGAGCGTATCGGAAATGTATCTATGCGAGCGCGCGTGTTATTGTACGTATATGTATATTATGTGTTGAACCGAGAACGTTCATTGTGGCGACGAAATTGTGTCGTCACGCACCGACTTAAAACGACCATTGATATCATAGACGACTGCATATACGACCATTATCATTAATATCGTACCGAACTACACTGAATGATATGACATTATATTATGTAGAACTATATACAGACTACTTATATGTTATACCGACGCACGTCGTAAATGGAAGCGTGGAATATAATAGGTACCTATAGTGAAATCTCGATGACGTCTTTTACGGATATAGCAGTATAAAAACAAACATTTGCAGTATATTTTATTATTTTAAGATTGGTACTGTTCGACGTGATTTACAGAGGTGTATTTTTTTTAAATAGCAATCACGCAAAAATTGCTCTAAGACTACCTATATTATATCGACGCATACTCGAAAACATGAAATTTAAAATACAAAAAAGCAAAATAAATTGAAAAATAATAACGAACAATTGGAAAAGGAAAAAATATAAAAATAATTAAATGTTTGAAATTAAAGAACATCAAATACCTACGCAGTTATAAATAATAATAAAATATCCCAGATATGCAATATAAAATTTTGTGTTTACCTATAATACCTATTGTATCTATCCTAATTAAAAAAAAAAATTAGATCTAATTTAGGTAATTCATTCTACAACTTACTACGTAATTGGTATATACATTATTGTATTACAATATTGTTATACAACGAGTGCGTGGAGACTTTTAGACGACAACATACGTATAATAGCCCATTCGATCATTTGGATGGAGTAGACGATTTGTATACGAGTGAAGAACAAATCGCCGTTTTAAGTACGTAATTTATTGTTGTTACATAAAAAGCTGTTAGATACCTAAATATCATTTATGTAAAATGGTATACGTAAAAACGAAAAATTAAACGTCAACGTTACGTTACAATAACAATAAGAAAAAACAAACAATTTAAATTTTATAACCATACAATTATATTATGTACACAATTGAGGAGGGCAAAGGGTCAAATTTTGAAGCGATTCAATCAGTTTAATACTTAAACACGTCATAAGTATGTAATAATAATTGCAATGACTAATGACAGTGGACACCGTTAATATAATAACAACAATAAAAATAAAACGGTTTTCATAAATCTCCATTTCACTATTAACACATTAACGTCTCACTATTTTATTTTATTTTTTTTTTTGTTCCACGATTCTAGTGTAAAACGGGCAATGATTTATATTATTTACAAACCGGTAACACGAAGACGCGTTGTAAAAAATAGTTCAAATTAATTGACCGTCGTAACAATTAACGACATACCTATAATTTTTCGAGCTCGTTCACGACAATCTAATTAAGCGTAGGTAGTACCTATATATACATATATATATATATATATACGGAATATTATGTATACGCGAAGAGCCGATGTACACGCGCAGCCGTATAATAAAATAATGTATAATAGATATTTTATACATAACATAATATTTTTAAATCACCTGGTTTCTTGTGTTATTGTTTCAGAGACGATGAACGCTTTCGATACAACGTGTTATGTGTATACGATCAAAATCGTTCCACAATAAAATAATAATTATCACATATTATTATATTATGTACAGGTTGTATAATATTATAAATGATAATATGGCGCAAGTGCAGTTTTTATATTGTTTGTATAAATAAAAACAAAACGCAATAACGTGTTTTACGGACTAACACACACGATGTTTACTTACCTGTGTGTGTGTGTGTAGCGAGTAACAAAAAACTGCGTATATGATGCTCGGAAAGGTGCCTCCTATAGTCGTAAAACTTTTGCAATTTTTATAACGATATCCGACGAGATAACTGCAGCAAAGAGGGCGAGACTCTTGTTTTCTACAAATATAATGTTATTATTTCTCACGATGTTAATTGTTTTAGACCCAAACGTCGTGTAATCTATATTACATAAACTTACGGGAAGATTTTTTTTGAAAAGTAATATTTCATTTCCACCGAAATAATATACGATACCTAGTACATAACTATTGGTGAATAGGTACCATAATATTATGTACATAAGTTTATCGTCGGATCTTGCAGTTACCGCGATAAACTATAGTTGTAAATAGTATATATATTATTAATTATTTTACACTAATATGAAGTACATACGTTCCATATACAGTAATATTATATTTGGGATAAAAAAAATTATAATATTATCGTTTACGGTTTTATAGGTACCTATATGTAAATAAGGGTTTTAAATAAAAAGTAAACCATTGTTCTTCGACTTAACCGTACAATATAACCGCAAATTATTACTGTTATTATTATTTAAGACCGAATACAACAAAATCACTGTGACAAGTACATTGATTTGTCACATTAATGTGTTATAAACAAATGCATAGTTTTTTATTTTATTCTAATTAATTGAAACTGTTTTGCTTTTATACGCTTATAATATTACCTTAATAAGGTGCCATTGTCGCTATTTTAAATACCAGACCTGTATATTAGTAATATAATTTTATAGTATGGTAGTTATTGAAATTGATTAGGAAAAATTAGAACACATAGGTATTATGCGATGTGTGAAGGATACCTACCTACTGCACTATTATAATACATAATATTTAACTTAAACGATAATATGATTTTTCTCGGATCGAAATTTACAGTAATTTATCGAAATCATATTTTATATCTATATATTCGATATAATAATATAATATAATCCCGATTAAAGCAGCGAGTAATTTATCCGACTCGAATGTAGGCGTGATGTTAGCACGGTTTACCTATTTCGCTAATCTGACCTATCGCTGTACCAGAAATTATATACCTACAGGTATATTATAATCTTATTACAATCATTTTTTTTTTTTTAGTTTTTTTTTAATGAAATTCTATTAAACTGCGGAATATGATAATGTTGAGTAACAGTCTGAAAATTATTATCGTGATTATATTTATGATGAAAATAGAATACGAAAACACAACGAATCCATTAGAGTCAAAAAGTTTGTTGAATTTTAGGGGGAAGAAGCTTAAATGTTTATGTATCAAGCGTTACATTAAATTAGTCAAACATATTTGCATAATCACATTCCCCATCTACTGATGTTTTATAATATAAGTACCTATTTTAATATTTGTGTTTTTTTCATCATACAATTTATATTACTATTGCTGTGCAATAAACAATGATAATACAAAAAACTAAAAATTAGTAAATAAACATAATATTTCTATAATAATTACAATATTTTTCATTGGTATTTCATACTTTGAAAAAAGTAAATTATTTTTATTTTTGAGATGAAACAATTAATGTTTGGAAATTTTTTTATTTGCCATAAGACTGTCCAAAAAAAGAACCTTCTGGAATAATTTCATAATTTTTAAATACATTTGCGAAGATCTCGCGAGGTTCTAGACACCAAGGCGGATTATCTTCTATGGATTTCTAAAATGAACAATTCTTATTATCAATTGCATTAGCATGAATTTGTAGATTAATGTAATACCTTATAAACTAATGTAGTTATTATTACATAACACTAAGCAATCGTTGGAATTAAACATAATTTTTTTTATGACCAAGTCCAATAAGCCTCTCGTACTATCAATACCTATGTCATCGCCGCACTAGAAGCACACCTACCATACACGGTTCTCGGTAAATACGCAGCTGGTAATAATATTGTGTTTCTTTTTTTTTTTAGTACCTACTTATTTAATTTTGCAAAACACCAAAACTCTTGCGTAGGTATATAATGTATATTATATTATATAATAATAGTTAGGAGTTTTCATATAATATATATACGTTATTTATAATATAAAATAATAATATAATATATATTATGTTTAGTTATTATTTAGGTTTCGCAACGTCATATCGTATATTATATATTATATCATTCACTTATTCTGAGGGGACAATGCGAGAACGGTGTTTTTGTTTTCGTAGTTTTTTTTTTGGGGGGGAGGCTGGTTTCTTCAACCAGTGCGCATTAAACGGTTTATGTACATAAATATTAATATTTTAGTATTATCTATTGATATTATAGAAATCGACAGTCTGATAAGTGATAGTTTTGTTAAGTGAAGTTTTTGCAATAATTTGAGAGGTTATACCTATAGTGTTACGAACTATGACCCGTGAGCTCTAATATTTGTTTAAACTCCATGTTATACGAAATGAAACGCACACACATACTCGGTGAATTTATACTAAAATAAAAAATCACGTTTTACACTGCACTCGCGCATATTTTTGAAGTCTTACCACTTTGAACGTTTTCCATAATACATATTATATTGTATTATATTACATTATGATGTTATAATAAAACGTGGTCGTCGGCGAGTCATCGTCGCGAATAATAATAATGAAAAAAATTAGGGTTAATATTTTTTTCTCATAATAATATATATTATTATATCGTAGGTAGAGTTCCGTATAATATATCCAAACATAATGTATTATAATACAGTATGCGCGTATACATAATTTTTTATTATTAACCGAACGACGACGGTGCGATAATCGTTTTTTTTTTCTCCCCGGTCGCGGAGGACCGTTTGTCGCACTACACCGTTTGTAGACACCTATACAATATTATAATATGTACCATTATGATAATATATTTTTGTAACGGCGACATTAAATGCTGTATAACAGTGATCGCGTATAATACAGCACACACTCATTTAAACGAACGCGCATTTGTCTAAAACTCGCACACACACACACACACGCGTTATTATTGTTAAAATCATATAATCATTCTAAATTTTAATATCGCGTATATTGTATAATAGGTGTGTATGTATTAGTATAATATTATCAGCCCGATATACATATAATATTATTATAAATTATTATATACACACGACGACTAATCGACCATAAATCCGCGAACAATATTAATATTATTTTTAATGGCCACCCGGGGNAAACGTATGCTTGTGTCTGCGTGCGTGTGGGGGTATATGGGGGACGCGCTTTTTTTTCACGAGTTCGTCCTGACCGTAATTCTTGTTTTGTTTTGTTTGGTTATTATCATTATTATTTTTTTGTTTGTATAGTATTGTCTACGCGTCTCCCAATACACTATATATGTATATATTATCATATACGACTTACTACGCATATTTAATATCGTATACACGGGGCATGACCGGGTGGGATAAAAAAAAAAACGAAAATAGCCCAGTCACCACCATATAATATACATACATATATATATTATGTGCACCGTCGCGGGCGCCGGTGACAGCGGCAACGCATAAAAAATTAATAATAAAAAAAAAAAAAAAAAACAGTTATTCATTGTGCAAAGGGTTGACGATGAGAACCCCGTCCTGTATGCTATACGGTACTTGGTTCATTAGACCATATACTATTAGGTGTGTGTGTGTATGTATATAATAATAAATTATGCGTATAATGCGCGTACGGGGTGGTGTGAGAAAAAAAAACCCACCCGACCCGACTGGGCTGTCGCGCGAACCGGTCCGAGGGACGAGTTAGAATACAGTATGACGCGTAAAAAACGCGCGCGCGGTCAGAGTGGAATAAAAAAAAAATACCTTACCGAAAATAATAATAAAAAAATGTCCACCGTGTATGCGCACTTGGTTATAGCTTTTTTTGTTTTGTTTTGTTTTTTTTTTTTTCGTTACGTCCGCGTGATCACCGCGCACGGCCATTGTTTCGCAATCATGCAAATGATTTACACGGTCGATTTTTGACTTTTTTTTTTTTCGCGCCCGACCCAAATCGACGCGTAACGATCTCGTTGTTGGTTTAACGCGCGCGTTGGACGAAAAAAAAGTATATATCTAAACGAAACAGTGAAAAAAAACCCGACCAGAAAATTAGTACGTTTTGACTGCGATCCGCTGTGTGTGTGTGTGTATAACAATATAAATTATGCGATGTAATTTTTCAGTTAATTGTCGTGCGACAGGCGATTTGGTGGGTTATACAATATATAATAATATTATTTCCTACGTGAAAACGATATGCGAGCGACTGTAGTTGTACGAGCCAGTCCTCATTGTTCCTCGTGTCGTTTATTACATTATCATAGTAATAATTATAATTATTACTATTATTTCATACGTTATGTTTACATTTTTTTGTTAAATCCAAACGGGCTTACACACTCGGCCATATAATAGGGCATCATTTGTTTTTTTTTTATTTGTACAAATTGGTATTAGTTTTTTTTTTTTTTTCACTTTTTAACATTTGTCAATTTAACGCAAACTATAACAATATGTACAATTATGTTACTACGAATACCGTATTTTACTAGTTTTTGAATTGTGATATTCTTCAAAAACTACATACAATTAATTTAAATAACGTTTTTCCAGCGTCAAATAGTATCCTAACGATTTTAAAGAGAAGTATTGCATAGGTAATAAAAGCTTCATATACCTATATTTCAAATTTTTCTACGTTTATAATATCGTATGCGTGTCCTGAAAAGTTTAAAATACCTTCAATTTTGTACTGCGCAGAACTTGTAGTTTTAAAGTAATCGTTTAGAATATAAAAATAATTTTTAATATTAGACATCAAAAATCGATAAAAACATTGAATAGAAATTGAATCCAATATTTAAATGAAAAATATTATTTTTCATTGTTTTTAACTTCATTGATTTTTAATTTCTTAGACTTACATGTTTTAAATAAAAAAAAAAACAATTTATTATTTCAATCAAACATTAATTTATTCAAAAGATGTCTGTAATTATTTATTTCGATATTTAATCAGAATAATTACGGTAAATCTCATAATTATTATAACCAAAATCAATATATAAATATATATGTAGGTATAATAAATCATACTATTTATTTCACTTTGTTACAAATTATACTAATGACCCTTATTTTCTTAGATAACATACTATATTTCGTTGTTCTGGTTCATACATTTTTATTAATAGATTTTAAAATAACCATGTATTTCAAAGAATGTCGTTGTTATTTTATTAAATCAAATCAAATTTCAGAGCAAAAATAACATTACATTTTACTTTTTATTTAATGAAAGTAATGTACACAAAATTGTGCAGTTTACAGATAATATTTTTTAGATGATATTTTTCAGTAAAAAAAAAAAATACATCTGAAAGAATTTCGCTATTTATAGTGCACACTTACAGTGTGTAAAATAAATTCGTTTAAGGGTTTTATGTTTGATGAATGAATGAATTAAATTGATAAACGGTCCATGTTTCTCATTTATGTATAAAAAAAAAAAATAATAATAATCATAACATAATTTGTGCAAACGTACATATTATATTATCATATGGTTGCACTTGTTTTGACGGATAAACGAGAAAATTAGACACAATATCGTATGTACGTGTGTATGTGTGTATATATATATATTTATTTCGTTTAACCAATAATATTTACTACAAGTGTAGTTCGAAAAAATATTTTTGGGTGATTTTTTTTTTTTTTTATGATTCCGAGGGTGGCGTATAAACGACGTTTAAACGGCATTTAATAGACCACTATACACGGTAGGTCCCCTCGATGTTTACATACACTGCACATACACGAACGGGGATAATGGAGAAAAAAATCGCAATATAAAAAAATAAATAATAGAAACAGTGTTGGTCAATATTACCAATATATACATACACAACAAACGCAAGGCGGACGACGTAAACCACACGTCATTATATACGTATATGTGATATAATAATAATAATATGTATAAAATCGAACAAACAAACGTCTCGTCTGCAACTATACGACTACAGAAGCAGTTCGACAATCTTATAATATCCCTCGTATACAAAATTATTATGTATGGTCCGCACGACGAACGATCGTATAATAAAACGCGCGGTATGGGTTGTTTATACATATATAATATACGTACAAATGTATAAAATGCGTTTGTGTGTGTTTACCGTTCGTATTTTATACACACAAATAATGTACAGCAATGTGTGTGTACGTTTACAAAAACGCTTCCGTTTCGAGTGGACACGGACGGTTTTTTTCCCTCGTTATGGGAAAATAAAAAAAAACCGTACAACAACGGACGTTTTATACCTGTCGCGGCAGCTCGTACACACCTAATATAAACACTGTTGCGTAAAAGACGTCTTAAGTTTCCAGCAAATCGTGTGTATACATATACGTATACATGCGCGAGAACGCGGCACAAAACTTTGTGTGTCCCTTTTTGTCGGTCCGATAATAATAATATACACACTGATGTGTGTACACAGTGTTACGCAACGCGCCGTTGTTTACACCGACCCACACACGCATATATATAGGTATTTATAGTATGGTATATACCGTGAGAGTGTCCTGCCCGGTCCGTTGTTGCATCTGTTGAACTCCGTGGACACACACACTGTGCAGACGGACCATATGTGTGTGAGTATACATATACGCGACAAACACCGCACCGGCACTATACCGCGTTCGATGTACCTATAATATATAATGTACGGTCACACCGGTTGCACTATATTACGGTCGAAAAAGCTGACTTTATTTTTGGCCATGGTGTACGGTTCAGAATAGACATTAATCGTTGACGGACCTGCTACAGTAACGGTCCGTGTAGGTAGGTACACTACACTATTATAATACGAGTCCGTCGCCGTCTGCGGGGCTCGAGAAACCCGCGATGACTTGATATCGGTTTGGTTATTCGAAAGTTGTTGAAATATACACACTCGTTTTTTTGAATCGTTGTTCTAGTTATTCATATTGTTTTTGATGATATGGTAGATAATCTCTCTCGAGATGGAAAATTCATGCTCAAATTAAACTAGTACAATACTTGCATGCATAAAATAAATGTGATATTTAATTTATAATAAAACTATTACAATTTGACTAATAATATTGCCTTGTAAATTGTAATTACCAATAATTGCAATGCTTAATCAAATGATATACCTATACCTATTACCTAGTTTTTTATTCAATTAAAAAGTTAATAGAGTTACATGTTTCATATTTTTACGTTAATATTCTTCATTAAATAGAATAATATTTTATTTATAAGAAGGCATTAAAAAAAACTACAGTACAAACAAGTGTGAAACCTTCGAATAAGTGAAATACCTAACTAACAATTTGATGACATTTGAAAAAATGTGCAACGTTGACATTTTTCGATATGAGATGATAGATGTACAATCCACTGTGAAACGAATTTGTGTCAATCATCCAGACTTTGAATTTACAGCTCTCTAAGAAATATGCAAACGCATCAATTTCCATCCCTGGCTATATACCATTAAATCTATACGTGCGCAATCGTACATTAGAGATATGGATAGCGTAAGCTAGAAACATATCTTTTTATATTTATCTGAAATAACGAAAAACAAATGTGATAATACTTACTTGCATTAGATCAAAAATTATTGACAATTTCACTACACTAAAAGGTTAGGATTCAAAAATCAAATATAGGTTTTGGTCATCGAGAATATACATTATAAGATCAACTATAAAACGTAAGTAATAAGTGATGTTGTGTTATTATTAGTTTAAAAATAAAATTATTTTCAAACATTAAAAAAATATATATATATTACTTGTATTTTTAAAAATTTAATTTATATTAATATAATTATTAAGTTCTCGTGAGTAAAAATAATAGTATGTAATACTCTACTCAAAGCAATAAATAAAGTTAGTAATAATTAATTAATTAACAATATATTAATTAATTGTATGTGTTGCAATTGTTTATTTATTTAAATATCATACCGCATAGCCTTTAATTAATTTTTACCAGATGTTTTAGTTTTTTGTAAATGGATTTCATTATTTAATTAAGAACTAATGAACTGGAGTGGCAATAAATAACAAAAAGTGCTGTTATTTTTTTTCTCCCTAGTAATGGTTCTAAGAGTCGTGCGAGAAAATCATTGGGTTTACTTCAAGATGTGTTTATTTTTCATAAAACACTCATTTGGTCTTTCGAATAGCGCTCCATAAGTTTTATTATTTAATATTTTCTTTACATGTCATGCATTTTACCATGCGGTGGAACCAAGCATTTGACATAGTTATGTGATTTTCGAAGTACTTAAAAATAGGTCAAATCGTCCATTCCTGAGTACATTTGCCGGAAATTTTGAAAAATAATACTTAAAAACAAGTTAGTCTCCTGTGAAACAAATTCGATTATTACTCACCAAATTACTATCAATCCATAGTTAGGTTGACCAAATAATACACATCGAATTAAATTGTTAACAAACATTGCTCGTTTAAATTGAGAAATAACGCTTCTGATACATTTTTTACAGTGCACGTATATTATTATAGTATTATGAATAATATCATAATTGACCTAAAATTCTCATCTTAAGTCTTAACGAGCTATGACCGTCAAACGTTTAAATTTGTTAAGTCTATAAAATATAACGATGATCTATATAGTACTATTATGTATAGTTGACATATTTTTGTCTTCAATAATAATAGTAATAACTGTTCAAAGGATATTATTAACCATGTGGGGATCGTTTCTACTTTTAGTATATTGCTGCGAATAGTATAGATATCGCCCATAAATATATAATATAAGTATATGTGTGTAGTTGGTCTACAATTATTTTTATAATATATGCGACATACCCCATCGTAGTCTGGTACGGACGACGGCGGCGATCCGCGGTCAGGCCGTTCCGGGTGACAATTCCGCGGCTGTGGGAAACGATGCGATTCTGCGAGGAAAAAAATAGGGCCGGATGCAATAATAGTAATAATAATATACGGCGACAATACAAAGCGCGCGACAGTGATGCACACACACACACATACATACAGATGAGTTTTTATAGTGCCTCTGGGGGAAAGGCGAAAAAAATCTACTAATGGGGAACATTACACCCCAAAAAATAATATACGTTAAATTCGACCGGACGTTTTTATAATAAATATAATAATAATATATTATTCAAATGCGGCTGTTTATTCAAATAATAGATATATATGCACACACACACACGCGCGCGCGCGTATGACTGGCCGCTGCCGGGAGGAAACCCCCGAAAAAAAAAAGGAGAGAAAAAAGTGTCGGGTGCAGCTGAGAAGGGAAACGACACCGTCGTCGCCGCACAATGCAGACGTTGACCTATAACCTGTACGGCCCGCGAGGTGGCGACCTTTGTGACCAGATGGTTTTTGCGCGAAACGGCAGTTTTTCGCCACAATAAAAGGCGATTGCCTATGACGATGACGTTATATTATTACACTACACACGCACACCGCATTATATACATATTTTACTTCCGACCGACCGTTTTCGAGTAAAAACCGGAATTTGAATATTCGCGCAACGTCCACGGGCTAAGCGTGCGACTCTCAGGCTATTAAATATTGTATTATCTCACCCCCTTTCGGTGTTTCCCGCAAACACTAACGGACCAGGCAAAGGCATTTACTCATATAATTTATACGTAAATCTGTCACTATTACCGGCTATTTCAAACCGACTACCGTATATCACTATACTTATCTGAGCGCATACGGCACTGCGCCAGGCCAAGTTCCAGTAAAGACAGTGTATCTTTACACTAACAAATTCACCCTGTTTTTCTAACCTATATATCTCTGTTTATAAACTTTAAAAATTTAAAACACCGATTAATCTCGAGTAACTTAGGATGCTGTAAGAATATGAACCCTTAATATTGTGCCATTTTAAAATGGGAGGATGTCAAAATGTGCAATATTGTTACTGACTCACTCACTCGTCATCAAAATTATAAGACACTTCCCGTATAGGTAGAACGTGAAATTTGGCACAATAGTAGGTTTTAAAGTGTAACTAAAGGGGAAAATCTAAAAATTGAAATATTTTCAAAATGTATTAATCCAATTAAATTTAGAGAGTGTATTTCTAAACGTATGAAGTGGAACGCTTAGCAAGCATAAACGTTTTCTTTAAACAGCGTTACAATATGGTAATAAGAAATGTTTGTAGTAGTAGGTTTCTATATATGTTTATAAAACATATAATAATGTTTTCGTAAATTTATTTTATTTAAATACAACATAATATAATATTATAATTATTCAAATACAAAATATTTTAATAATATTCGTCGGTTTACGAACGATAATTTTACATGATAACGTCATAAGAAAACATTGATAAAAAAATTGTAAGTATACTCTTATGAATTTAATAGAATCCAAAGGTTACTTATATGTAATGTCACAACATTTTTTCTTATAATGACGCTTCGAGTTTCTTTATGGTTATTTGAAGGAAAACTTATAGAAAAATTAGTGTTGAATTATTTTAGTTTTAGATTTAAATACAAAGAATGTTATATGAATTTCCAACTACAAAATTATTTGCAAATTTTCACTATTTTGACATTTTTGTAAAAATTTTAACTATAAACGCTTATAAAAAAAAATGTGATTTAAAGATTTTTGATTTTTTTTTTTTTAACTGAAATTAGAACAACTTATAAGGACCTTGATTAATTTTTATAAGTTTTTTTGGGCATCCAAAATTTTTTCAGACACTTAAAAAAAAAATTCCAAGAAAAATCAAAAATTTCAGTTGTTTATAATAATAGCTCAATAAAAATAAAAATATTTTGAAAATCTAATTGTTTATTGATAGCATTAATATGAACATTTGGTGAAAATGTAAGTCTTTATAGTGATTAGTTTTTAAGTTACAATCATATAAATAATCGATTGTTCAAAAACTAGTTTTGCGTAATAATTCCTGTTTTTCCGTTATTTTTTTTTTTGTTTTTCTCGATTTTTTTGAAAACTGTTGGAAAATTCTTACTTTTGGCCTCCAAATGCACCAAGAATATTTACTTTGCCATCGGAAGCCACCCCCGAAGTTTGAAATCGAAGCATTATTTCGACAAGTTATGCTGTAGAAAGACCCCCCAAACATTGTAAAATCAATACATTCATTACTTCGTTCAGCATATAAAACACTAAATAGAAGTGACAGAAGAAAAATAGGTATAACTCTAAGTATAGCTTCTATCTTTCTACATCCCATAGATTTTTATATAAATTAATGTATCAATAATATTAAATTATATTACAATTTACATTATACCACTGGTAAATGGTGTTTTGTAGGTTCAGTGTAAACGTGTTATGGTAATCATGTAAAATATGCGTATAACATATAACATCATAATAGCTTATAGAAATACAGTCATTCTAACAAGTCAAAAAAATAATACATTACCTATATTTTCTATTACCAATAATTGTCAATATTATAAATTATAATATAATATTCGTCACTAATTATCCAGTAAACGGGACAAGAAAACGTGGAAATATTGAGTATTGTATTCAATAATACGTATATACCTATAATATTATTATGTCCTGTATAATTTATTTTTTTTAACCAATAAAACATATAATTGACTGACTCATGAACTATTGTCGGTAAATTTCCAAATATTAGTCTTATATTCGTATATTGATAAATAATTCCAAGATAAATATAAATCAATTCGATCAAACTCCCAATTATTATTATAATTTTTCAAGCTTTTATAATTGAAAAGTTATAACGCTAAAAAAAAATAATTGGTTTTGAATACAACCCATTTGTACTAAAGAAAAAAATATATAATTTTTTTGATCGCTTATTTGCTCGTTACATAGACGATATTTGACGGATGATCGAGGGTGGCTACCACTTCCAAATTGTTTATACTATTAGCAAATTTGTATTCACTATATTATATTATGATTTATGGCGTATAGACATTCGATAAATCTAGCACTCCCATATATTTAACTCAAATTATGGCTATACTGTGTTGTGCAGTAATTTAAGTTAAAATAGTAATCGTTTAAATATATATTTTCTTAATATCATATTAATATAATAGTCAAATTACAATTTTTTTCAAATAATTATAAATAATACATTGAATCAGTTATTAAATTGTTTATAATTATATCATTGTTTCTGAATTAATAATTATTTTTGAATCAGATATTGTCTTATATTTAGGAGTATCTTCGTCATGTTACCATTTTACATAAATAAAGTGTAAATCATTTTACATTTTGTTCTAAATATATTTATGTTTGTTATTAAAATAAGTTTAAATTAAATACAAAAACAAGTTTTAACTACTAATTTAAATTAAATAAATTGGGGCATTTTATTTTTTATACTTCACACTTAACCATACGTCTTAAGAAATTAAATAGCCTATAAGATTTACCATTTCTTTTTTGAAAAATCCACGACTACAACCGTGGTTCGACCTAATTAGTATAATTATGTAGCGGCATATCATAAAATAAGATTTGAGGCAGGTCTACTCGCATTAGTCGATACATTTTTAGTTTTACTGGTCAAGTCTGGGTTTTCAGTTAGTAACCTTACGCTTTTACCGTAACACAATGTAAAATGCAAAGTAACACTTATATTGCAAACTAGTCTATAAAATATTAAGATGTTACTTATATTTTTCTAGGAAGGATTCACGTGTAATTTTTAAACTAATTATTTTATTTTTTAACGGCATACAACTTATCTAATATCATGCATTTGAACCTATTTGATCCTAAAATTTAAAAATTGTTCGTAATTTTGAAAATAAAATTTACTTATACTATATTCTAGTGACAGGTGCAGGTCGTATTTCACGGCAAAATAATCATCCTGTACATAATAATGCGGCCTTCTCGCGTTTCCTGCACAATAA
The DNA here is from genome assembly GCA_009835225.1 of Aphis craccivora. Classification (NCBI taxonomy): domain Eukaryota; kingdom Metazoa; phylum Arthropoda; class Insecta; order Hemiptera; family Aphididae; genus Aphis; species Aphis craccivora. Next base: position 3,670 of record VUJU01000602.1, on the reverse strand, counting down.
TATTATTATTTTATACATATTATTATAATTGTAGCATAGCAATATAGTATAATAATATTCAAAGTGTATACGTATGTGTTACTTCTCTTCTTCGAGAAAACCACATGTCACCGCGAGCATATACGCAACGACCACCGTACCGTACAGCCAACTATTACGGCCGCACGTAAACAGTATAAATATCATAAAATATAATAATATAATAAATTGTCGCCTATATTATTTTTTCTGTATATTGCAACAACGCATAAGCTCTTCCCCCGCCACCGCCACAACTACCACCGCCGAGTTTTCACGACCAAATGGCATAAATGACCGCACTCGAGTACACAATATATATATATATATACCGTGTGTGCGTGCGTGTCTCCAGACTTTTCTCCGGGATTTATGAGCCCGAACAACCTGCCGCAGCGACGAGGGTCGTGAGATAGGCTCTATATTATCGTCTACTCGACTAATATTCGTCGTCGTCGGGTCGACGCTGCAGCTGGAAGGGAGGACGCTGCGGCGCGAAAGACGGAGCAGTGGATGTAGTGGAAGTATACATGTTACGTATATATGAGCAGGAAATGACGCGTATATATTATATTATTATCATATATTTTGTGTAACGTTATAATGACCCGTTTAAGCGGCCCGAAGGGAAAAAAAAAATAATAACAACAAAAACGGAAACGGTTTGCGTCGGCAGAGATATCGTGACAATAAAATTACGAGTGTCGAAGATTATCAGTAGTTGTTAACCATATATACCAATTCTATGGATAGTAAAACCGTCGCGGGGCCAATACACTCGTCGCGGTGTATCTACCTCTCTACATTATCATATGATAATAATAATATTATATATATAGAGAGGATAATAATAATATAACTACTGCAGTAGTATACGTGTAAAGTTCGAAACCGTTAGAATTTGCATGAAAATTCCCGAACAAAGCTGGTCCGTTTGGATTTTTTTCCCCGCATTTTATTGTTTTTTTTTTTTTCGGCCGATCGCAATCTCCTTTTGTACGCGCGTTCTAGAGAGTCATGTGTCACCGACACGAGCCCACGACGCACAACAATAGTCCGATGGCGGAGCATTATTTTTATTCAAATCGGCATGTATAATATTATAATGTATATTATGCTTGTTGTACGAACGGGCGCACATTTCATTTTTGACGCGGGACATTTGACGTGTGTACCTACCTATATTATACTCGCACTGTGTGTTATCGATCAAATAAAATCGCAGGTTGGCTAGGGAATGGCCAGGGGACACACGCGCGCACACGTTAAACTCCTCTCGTACATAAGCTTCATTGACCAAACATGTTTTACCGCGCCTGGTTACCCCACGGGCGGACGACGGCCGTTGTTTTGCCCGTGTTGACGCAGACGGACGTGCAATACCGGGTGCGGTATATATTTATATATATTATATTAAAATATTATTATAATGCCGGTTCACAGGGGTGTAAGACTGCTGCAGAATTAAATAATATAATATTTGGGTATTTGCAGGGTACCTATCGACAAATTTGACGAAAAAAAAAACCAATAATAATAAAACGCGCGCGATAATTTATACATTCAAATCGTCGTTTTTCTGAGTTGTAGTGTGTATTAAAATATCGGGTTTCACTACCACCGTCGCCGCTGGGACGTGTTGGTGGCTGTACCACCGATATTATGATAATATGGTTAGGGCGATTAACCACATTTTTTTTTCCTGGCGTCTAACGACAGTTATCCCGCACGAAATCCGAATAAACTAAAACACCCCTGAAACAACCCCTTGTTGTACGTAATATTTAATATTTTGTTTCAGACTTCAATGTCATCGCTGTAATTAGCAGGATTATATTATGTATACCTTTAGTGCTTTCCACGAAGGACGAAGCCGATACGAATATATATCGATAGAGTTTTTAAAGTAGGTATTTCTATGCACTTCCTAACTGAAATTATACTTAGTACCTAGTGAATGATTTTTTTTTAGTTTATAACTTTTAAAAATAATTTATTAAAAATTCAAATCTTTGGTTTTATTAAAAAATTAAGCCTTTTTTTAAAAAAAAAAAGAAAAAAGTGTTATACTTAATAAATATTTATCGTTCATACGATAAAATTTTAACCATCTATGAATTTTAATAATACATTTGTACAAGAGTATAAAATATGCTCACAATATGATACAATTATACATATTATAATAATGCTCTAAAATGTATATTATATTATATAATATATACATTTATATCCTGTAACCAATCGTTAAGTGTCTCAAAACTCGAAAAATATATGTATTAACTTGTAAGAAGCATAAGTGACTTAACCGAAATAATTGTATTGCTTATTTTAATTTTCCCTATATACAAATTATATATGTTATTTCCGTTTGATTCTATCATTTGATTAAATCGATGGGCACATCAGATTTATAAAAATATGTTTTGTGCATTTGCTGGTTTTTACCATTATCATTCCTCCCTCATATTCATATTGTGAAAAAATTGGGGTATTTTATTATGCTCTTTGTTGGAAATAATAGCTATTGTAATACAGGCAATAGCCATGACCCATTGAAATCTACAAAGGCTATGGAGGGCTTACTAATTTTTTAAATGCGTTTCGGACAGTACAAAAAATATACAGGCTGTAATTTTAAATTCAAATCAGTATTTATAAAATGTATACATGTTAGTGTAATAAGAAATATATAGTCATAATTGTAATAAATTGAATTTAAATTACACTTTTTGTATAAAAAAAATTATAATGTAAAATTTAAATTATTTCATAACTAACTGTGCTGATAGTTTCTTGTATAAAATATCCAATAGTTTTTAAATTGAAGATTCTCATAATATCTTCTATACAAATATTTGAACACACATTGGACATAGTATTTATATTGTAATCCAATAGTTCTATACCTGAATACTATTAATGGAAATAAATATTTAAGTGATTCAATTTTTAAAATTAATCTTACGTCAATTGATTCTATTAATTTCCTTTTTCTAGTTAGTTTAAGAAACTAAAATCGAAAATCGCTCTTTTTTAATTTGATGTTAGAGACACAAAAAGTATAATTAATTTCAATAATATTATAATAAAAATATTGATTTCTGATTGAAACAATAATTAAAAAAAAAAAAAAAAAAAAACATTATATGTTTTAAAAATGTTGAAAGGAAAAAAATATTTGGGTATCTACAATACATTGTATATAACTTTTGAAAAGCCCAAAGATGGTCTATAGTCTATACACCATCTGTTGACTGAGCTACTACAGTTGTGAAACAAACCGAACGTTTAACCTTGCGACGATTAAGCGAAAAAAATGGAAAAATAGAACCAGGGGCGGACTGGGGCAACTTTTCGGCCCGGGAAGTATATATTTTGACCAGCCCTCGCCATGTTTTGGTGATCAAAAAATATAAAAAGCAGGTAAGTGGGTATCGCTCTGCTGTGCATAAGTTGCCGTGTGGATAACTATTATATATTATAGGAGGGTTAAATTTGAATCCAATGATAATTATCATTGTATAGGTNTACGAAAAACGATTCTGAACGAAGATGAATTGTCATTAATTTTTCAGTGGTTGATGGAAAAGGTGGTTTATGTTTTAATGGCCTGAATACACCAAAATTTAAGTTTTTTTATTTTTATAAT
>VUJU01000601.1:20973-92926 GCA_009835225.1 Aphis craccivora | reverse complement strand
AAAATTTTATCGACACTTCAAAAATATTTTTTTAGAACAATTGAAAATTTCAGTTGTCTATAAATAGCTCAAAAAAATTCAAAATATTTTAAAAATTAAATCACGTAGTGAAAACGCATATCTTAATAACTGGTAAAATTTTCAAGTATCTACGACTTATACTTTTTGAATAATAACAAATATTTAAAACCGTTTAGGATAAATAGGTGTCGTTACGCTATTTCGTAAAAATTTAAAATTCAAACGCACATAMAATTTTTTCTATAATGATGTTATTAGTTTTCTCTATAGCTACTTGAAGGAAAACTTATGGAAAACTTAGTGTTATAATTTTAATCCTTAGTTATGAACACAAAAAATTTTATGATTTTTCTACTTCAAAATTACTTGCAAATTTTCGCGTTTTCGACAGATTTCGTAAAAATTTGAACTATAAACGATTATAAAAAAAAATTGTGACTAACGATTTTTAATTTTTTTTAGCTACAATAAAAAACAACTCATAAGGAACCTTGTATTAAATTTTCAAAATTTTTTTGGTCATCCAAAAATTTTTTATCGACACTTTAAAAAAAATTTCTCAAAACAATCGAAAATTTCAGTGGTCTATAAATAACTCAAAAAATGTCAAAAATTTTTGAAAATTTAACTGTATATAGATAACTCTGACATAAATATTTGGTGAACATTTCAAGAATTTACAGTGATTAGTTTTTGAATTACAACCATATAAAAAAATCGATTTGGTCAAAAACTTGTTTTGCGTAAAAATTCCCGTTTTACCTTAATTATTTTTTGGTTTTTCCCGGCGCTTTTGAAAACTATTGTGAAATTCAAAAAATGACCTCCCCAATGTACCAACTAGATTCATTTTAACTGGAAACCACCCCCAAAGTTTGAAATTGAAGCATTATTTCGACACGTTCTCGTGTACACAGACACATAAAAAAAAAACACACACACAACATTGTAATATCCATACATTCATCGCTCCGCTCAGAATCTAATATTCAAGATAAATTTTTAAAAATTAAAAGGCACATTAAAAATACCTAGAGAGAAATATCTTGAAACAATGTGAAAATTATGTAAAATGATCGCCCGGACAGGGACTCGAACCCTGGACCCTTAGGTTAAAAGCCTAATGCTCTACCGACTGAGCTATCCGGGCTATTGCCAGGGGAAATGTGATTTGATTATATTTAACCAAATTATCATACAATTTTCAAATACATTTATAATTTATTTTAAAGTTATTATTGTTTCAACATAAAAATTATAATCTTTTTGATCATTATAAAAAACATTTAAAAAATAACATCTACATTTACAAAGTAAAATTATATTATATTCAATTTGAATTGATAAATTATTTTATATTCGTTACAAGATAGCGCTATTGTACATTGTTATGATTCATTCAGTGGCCGTAGGGCGTGCCATTCTTGCCGATCCACCCAAACCATGTTGGTTATTACTTGTTACCATCAAAACGGAATTCCTTAATCATAAGTAAACTTGTATACTACTAAAGTACAAAACATTTCAACGCTAGTCGCTCAATTAACAATTGCGAATAACGCAAGTTCATGGCAGAACGTCTGAACTTGGATCATTTAAAATATTCTATCCATTTAATACTTAGTTTTTATTAATGATTTTTTTATGTTGTGTTTATAGCAAACGTTTATAAAATATGTTAGTTCTGTTATATTCGTGATTTTCTATCGCATATTCCAAAATGAGTGAGACTTTACATATTATCATAATAGCTATTGCTATTGGATTATGTTCAAACGTTAAAACTGGTGAGTAATTATATTCTTTATCAACCTGATTAATAGATTTTGTATTTACTCTCTAATATTTGGGGTCTTGGAAGTTATTTCTTAAGTACCTATATGTTTTTATTAAATAGTTCATGCTTAATAAATATTTTAAAATTTGGAATTTATAAGTGTATTTAAATAATTGTTTTATACTATACAATCAATTTACTTAATTTATATTGTTATAGATTCCGATTGTGGTGAACCACTGTTAGAAAAAGCAGTATTAAAAGCAACTTCTTCATTACCAGACAGAGGACCAGAAAACGCTATTCTCAACGGTAATTATAAATATGTTTTTTTTTTTTATTCAGGTTAAATACATTCCGTTTTATAACTATACATTTATGAATTCATGAATGCTGCTATTCATTGTGTTGTTTACATACTATGATATTAAGCGATTTATAGCCTTATTAGTAATTACACTGTAGATTAAAAGAAGGCATTACCAACTTAAAACATTTTATTAAAATATTTTGTTTTGATATTATTTACTAAAAAAAATCATGGTAATGAGGTTGTAAATAATCTGGCCAAATCCACGTATAATCTAATTTGCTCTACTTATACTCACCAACTCTAGTTCGGTTTCACCTCTTTATTAAAATGTTAAATCTGTAATCTAAAGTGTTTTATTGGAATAATATTTCTGCTAATTTTACTTAAAGATATAGATGTATTTTACCCAATGTCCTCAATGAAACCTGGTTAATTAACTGAAATTTGAATAAGCCATTTATTGTTAAATTTAATCATCTATTAGATGAACTTAATTTTTTACCTAGTCACTCTTTTAAACTTGGCTTAAATTGACTCCAACTTTTACACACTTTATTTATATATATTTATACGTGACCTCCCCCATATCTTATTGAATAGCCCTACTTTGCAAGCTAAGCAACTTAGTTTATAATTCTCTTAAACGTTTTCCCCAACTGCCACTTCATTATACATACCAAAACTGAATCTGCTATTTCAACTTGTTATCACTTTTATTTTAGAGTTTGGCTTTATAATGTAGCATACTGTTAATTTTATTAATTTTTATTTTATTACTGTTCAACTATCATAGTTGTATACTAGTAGAGTATGAATAAAAAAAAATTAAAAATTAAAAATTTACTAGATATATTAAATAAACAATATACAGGGTGATTGATTAAGCGTAAAACACTCATTATCTCTAAAAGTATTCATGTTTTTGAAAATATTTTTTTTACATAGTTTCAAATTGTTAAAAAACAACGTTTTTATAAAAAAAATTATATTTTTAAATATTTTTTATCCTTATAATTTTTTAAGTTTTTTACTTTTTTGAATGACAACATAGATTTTTAATTTCATATTCCAAAGCAGAATAATTTTCTGAGTATTTCGAGACATAAAAATCGAATTTAGGGCGAGTAGTTTATGAGTTATACGTATTTAAAATTTAGACAAGTAGAGTAGTGGACAAACATTTTGCGGGATAACCCTGTACCACTCCACTTCGCGCGAGATAATGAGTTTTTTATGCTTAATCAATCACCCTGTATAAATAAAAACATGTAGTTGTTTAAAAAAGTTATGTTTATCTCGAGTTATTTTACTATAACTGCATCATCAACTAGCGGTAAGACATTTTAAGTTATGCAACATTGATATTTAAAATTAGCTTATATAATAATATATGCCAGTAAAAAAAATATTAGAGGATTCACTTATTAGTTTATTTTATATTGTTGAACTTACTTCTTGTTTTAGTTAATTAGTTTTAAAATGTTATGAATAATATACATAATAAATTAAGTTAGATTAATGTTTTACTTTTTTTTTACTAGTTACAAATTTAATATTTTATGTTTATTCAAAAAGATTTGTTTTTGCAAAATTGTTATTAACTCAATTATTACATTTAATGTAAGTACAAAAGAAAATGTATACAATTTATTATTATAGGTAGATTATTTTTAAGCAAAACATAATATTAAATGTTAAATTAAAGTTTTTTTTGGTACTTGTGGTTGATTATAATTTATAGATTTTTAGAAAATTAAATAAAAATAATTAATTCTATACTCTCAATATTAATTACCTAGTTTATATTATGTTAGGTATCTATACAATTTCCTTTTTTTAATCATCATAGATTCAAATTTAAAAAAAATGTTACTTGCTTCATAATATATTGGAGAATTTGTTTTATAATATTTAAATATAAAAAATTATTTCATTTTAGAAAAATTATAAAGATAATATGTTGAGTTCTCTTAATTATTATTTGTACTACAATATATATATATATATGTGTGTATGTATATATTATATATTATATGTATATTTATTGTAGTTTTTATACATTTTTTTTTGTGGAAAGTTTTCAAAATATATGTAATGTTATGTAGTTAAAAATACCCAGGTTTTATTACCAGTCAATAACATATATTTATAATTTTTATGTACCTACACTATCTAATTACAAATTATTCTTTGCACAGCTTTGCAATAATTGTGCTTGAAAGTTTATTTATGTAGCATACAAATAAAACTATATTAAATCAATAGCATAATAACTATCATCTATAATAATTATTTAATTAATTTATATTAAATTATTTAATAAGAATTTTTAATTATTAAATAAGTTGCAGTAATAAAATGTATTAGATTAAATATATAAAAATTATTTATATATTGGTGATTGACTTCGGTTATTTCCTTTGTTTAGGTGTTTAAGTGTATCATAGTGGCTGTTTAATTGTCCCAAAGAATATAAATTTTTATGCACATAATTTTTACAAAATTCGCACAGTACAATTCTACAATGACAACATCAAACAGGGTTCGTTGGGTATTCGATTGTGGCAATTGGTTTCCATCAGAAAGTGATTGGTCTAAAGTTTCTCGTTCTATACAACTTGAAGAAAAAGAAAGAATTGGTCGATTTGTTTTTAAACGTGATGCTAAACGTTCAATTATAGGACAACTAATGATTAGAAAATTTTTATCAGAAGCTACTCATTTACCTTGGTCTCAAATAAAAACAAAAAGAGATTTAAACAACAAACCCATAATAGAAGGATTTAATTTAAATTTTAATGTATCGCATGATGGAAACTATGTTGTATTAGCTGGTGAAGAAAATATTAGTGTAGGAATAGATATTATGAAAAACTGTTATAAAGGAGGAAAAAGTTTAAATGAGTTTTTTAGATTAATGCATAGAAATTTCCATTTAAAAGAGTGGGCTTATATTAACAAAGGAACAGATATGAAAAAAACTAGTTCATTTTATCGATTTTGGTGCTTAAAAGAAAGTTATGTTAAAGCAACTGGTACTGGGCTAACAATTGATCTAAAAAATATATGTTTTGTTCCACAAAATGAATTGAAAAAAGATTCAATATTGAATGATACTAAATTATTTATTAATGATAAACTAATGTCAGATTGGAGTTTTCATGAATATTTATATGATGATTATATAATAACCGTGTGCATCAAAGGATCTATAACCCCAGTTAACTTTAAGCTTATAACTTTCCAAGACCTAATAAGTAATGCAGAAATGATAACAGAAGAAGATGAAAATTACTGTAAATTATTTTTGAATAAAGAAGAACAACCTTAACTATAAATTAATTTTTACATGTTCACAAATACATTTTTCTTGTATATATTTTAATATATACATATTGATTATATTATTATAATAACATATTAAACTATATTTGTATTTTTTTCAAATATTAAAACAACAATAATGTTAATATTGATCTTTTAGATAGTAAGTTATTTTAAAAATTAATATGGAAGGTAATAAGAAAATGTATTTGTTTTATGATATAATATTGCATGTTATGTAGTAATAGTAAATAGCTATTATACTTATGAAGAATTGGTTGTATAATTTTGTTTTCTTGACAAGCATAATAAAAGGGTTTATTTGATTATGCGTGCCTTGTACAAGTAGTTAGTTGCCAAGGAGGAAATGTTATTGACTGGTACCAATAAAAATAAAAAATATTTTATTTATTTTTGGTTGTCTATTTATTTTATTTGTATTATACAAACTTATTATGCTTACTATAAACAAATTAGAATCTAATAAATTTATTTGGAATAATATAATAATAAAATCATCTGAACTGTGTAACATTTACATTTGTGTAAGTGTATTAAATTATAATATTCACAGAATAATGCTCAAATACCTATAAAAAACCTATGCTCCTATTAATGTTTTGGAGTTTGATATACTTCCTAAAAAAGGAATCAACAAATTATCATTTTAAATTCACAAACTAGACTTCATTTTCAGTAAATATGTATAACTTTTGAAATATACTTATAGTATAATTTAAAACTAAAATAATTTTTGTAAAAAATCGTAAACATGTATTTTCTGTTTTAATTAAAATCTCAATTACCTAAATTTATTAATAAAATGTTTTAGATACTTAATTGTCATAATTTTTTATTAATATGATATATTTATAAATTTGAATATGCATATTGCATTTAACATCAATTATGATGATGCTTACATATTTGTTTTCCTGATTTTCTTAATGGCATTACTATTTTCCAAACAAAAAACAAAAATTTCTCGATTGACAATTTCATTTAAGTTTTTGATCTTGTACAAGATAGTAAGAATAATAGTTATGTTAAAATTTATCTACAAATATCCTGGTCTACTCTATGTGATACTCATTCACAATATTTTAATCACCTTTCTTCATCACATTCATTACTGTTGAACAAATTTTGTATTATATTACTTAAGTTTAATTCTTATAACATTTTGTAAACAGACAATTTATTTAGTTAATCAAATCTCCATATACTGATGAGTGATGACGTATTGAAAAAAATTTTGAGCTCTAACTACTACACTTCCAAAAACATTAATAATTTGGTCAACATTTGTTTCACTTTTGATGAACTTGATGTATTTCGCTCATTGACCAAAGAGTTAAAACCGTTTTTAGTGAAATTAAAAATCAATGAAATAACTACACTGCTAATGGCATATTACACTAATTATTATAAACACATTTTGATTGATTTTTTTTCAATTTAATATGTATGTTTTCAAACTGTTTTAAAAACTATGATAAAAAAATTAAACTAAATTTCTTAAAAAAAATTAATTTTGTAATTTAATTAGAATTTCTTACTAATAACTAAAAACATTTAAATCAATTGATTTTAAATAGAGCTATTATGGGTAATATGAGACTTCTGAAACATTCTGTATGTATGTATAAAATTATGTACATGAAATCTAAAATTTCATTATTTTAATAATATAATTAATCTCAGTTAAAAAAAAAAATTAATTATTTTGAAATTAAGTACAAATTAATTGAAACATTAAACTAGGTATTACATTTATTCAAAAGCCTTTTAGAATATTAGATTTTTTGCACTTTAAAAAATATAGTTTAGTTTTATTTTTGTGTGTTTTTTGCTTGTGTTGTACTTTAGGACGTAATGCATGGACAGCATACAGCTCCGATTTTGCTCAGTATCTCATTATCGACCTTGGTCAAACCATGACTGTAACATCAATATTGACCCAAGGTAGAGCAGAATCTTCAGAATATGTAGAAACATTTGGTATTAGTTATGGTTCAAATGGCTTAGACTATGCTGAATATAAAGAATCATCAGGAAATACTAAGGTAATTATACACTAACTCTTTAGGTAATAGGTACCTACAATTTTAGAATATTTTCAATATCAACAATTAAGGTAAGATAATTATATTTTAGAATATAATATTAATTATAAAGTATGTGGATTTTTGTTGATATCTAAGAATTTTGTTAGGATACATGGCATGGACTTCTGCATATGATTCTCTTGATCAATATTTCATTGTTGAGTTTTCGAATAGAGTGAAAGTATGCTCTATTTCAACTCAAGGACGGTCTTCCACTTTAGAATTTATCGAGGAATATTGTATACAATACTCTGATAATGGGAAGGGTTGGAAAAATTTTGAAGACTCTCATGGGAATATTGAGGTTTGAGTTTTATGATTGCCTTGAGTGTTATTTTGAAACTCAATAGTGATGTAAAATTTTGTGCACCAGTGGTTGTTTTATCTTATTTAATATTGATTGATTTTCATTACGTACCATTTTGATTGTTTTATTTGCTTTTCAAATATTGCTTAGTTGTAGTAATTTATTATACTGTGGTATTTAATTAAAATATATAAAAATAATTTAAATAAATAATAATAATAATATTATTATCAATAATTTAATAATAATTTTTGCGTGTATATAATAGTATTTTTGTTTTTTTTAAGTGTTGAGAATTTAATAGTTTTACAATGAACGTTACATCATTGCTTATAGATCACATTTATATTTTATTATAGAAATAAATAAAAATTTAATTAATATCAATTTTATTGATAGCAATTGCCTGTGTGTATTTTTGAAACTAATATTAATTGAGGATTAATTAATTACTAATTGAGTAATTTAACAATGAGTTTACTTCAATAATTTTTTATAGGCTTTAAATGGCCCATTATGTATCACCATAATTAATAATTAATATAAAAATAATAATTCTTACCAAAAATTTTGCTGAAAATAAAGGATAAGTATTTATGGTCATATGGATAGGATATATTGATTTATTAGCTATATTTTTTTGTGTGTAGGATGTTAGCACACTATTTCGTTTTTTCCCTATCCACATGTATTATATCATACTTGTATTTATCAAATACTCTATAGATCATGAAAAAAATTAAAACATTCTAAAAAACAAACATTTAAAAACAAATTGTGTTCTTAAATTTAAGTTTAAAAATAGGGAAATTCACTCTAAAATTTAAGCTAACAACACTAGGTTGGTTCTGTTGACTTCAGATTGGCTATATTGTGATATAACCATTTTTTATAGCATTTTTTAGCCCCTTAAAGAAAAAATATAGTGTGCACTGTGCAGAGTATGTTATATACTCAACTTAATAGTATTTTATAAAAAAAAAAAAAATACTTAAAATAATTTTGTTACTTGAGTATAGACAGTATAAGCTATGTAGAAGTTCTTCTTCCTAACCCACAATTTAGGAATATGCTATAAATTAAATTTTATTGTTATTGAATTAAAACTAATAATTTTAATGATAATTATAAACAGTTATTAATTGAATATTAATGTGTTTATCTATTCGTTGTGTAATATAAAGATTAAAATAAAAATTCAACATATATTTATCAATAATAAGTTTTTTTTTTTTATAGTTATTTAAAGGTAATATTAATGGAGATGATTCTGCCAGAAATATATTTGAGGTCCCCATCATAGCACAATGGATAAGGATTAATCCTACTAGATGGAGAGACAGGATTTCATTGAGATTGGAGCTTTATGGATGTCCATACTGTAATTAATATTCATTATTATTATTTTTATACTCAAGTTGAGTTATTAAAATAATAATAACTTTGATTTCAGCATCGGACAGCCTTTATTTCAATGGTACTTCATTGGTACGTTGGAACTTGAGAGATTCCCCTGTTTCTGCCCATAGAGAATCAATAAGATTTAGATTTAAAACAAATGTGGCTGATGGAGTTTTATTGTATGGAATTGGATCTCAGGGAGATTATTTAGCTTTACAACTTAAAGATAATCGGTTACTATTAAATATAAATTTAGGTATATTTGAGTATTATTTAGAAACATGTACAGGTTAGAATATAATTATTGTATATTTTTTTAGGATCTCAAATCATGACTAGTCTATCAGTTGGTAGTCTACTAGATGATAACATCTGGCATGAAGTCATAATAATGAGAAATAAACTTGAAGTTGTGTTTTCTGTTGATCGTGTCACAATTAAAGGTCGAATTAAAGGAGAATTTGAAAGACTTGATCTTAATCGTGAAGTATGAAAATTAAAATATTTAATAAATTAATATTATATATTTATATATGTATAATATATACAATTTTATTTATTTTAGATATATATAGGTGGTGTACCACATTTAAATGAAGGTCTGTTAATTAATACAAATTTTACTGGATGTATAGAAAACTTATACATGAATTCAACAAATATGATATATTTAGTTAAAGAGTCATACAATTCTGGAGACTCTTGGTTAATGCAAAAATATCAAAAGATAAATACATTATATACTTGTTTGGTACTAAATTATTATTTTATGTTTTAAAATTAAATTTAAAGTTATTAAAATAATATATTTTTATTAGGAATCTCCTATTGTTCCCGTGACATTTTTATCGCGATCATCTTATGCAAGATTAAGAAGTTATGAAGGACTGAAAAAAATTAATATATCATTATCATTTCGTACTTATGAAGAACGAGGGTTATTGGCCCATCATAAATTTTTAGTAAATGGATATGTTAAGGTAATTTATTTATAAAATAATATAATTTATATATTTTCAACATTGGATTGTATTAAATATTTTTTAATTTGATTGATAGTTATACTTGGAAAATGAACGCATTAAAGTAGAATTGATGACCAAAGATGACACACGTGTAGTTTTAGACAACTATGAAGAAAGTTTTAATGATGGCAAATGGCATAGTGTAATTTTGATCCTTAAAGAAAATTTTTTGGAACTTAATGTAGATAATAGACCTATGCAGACAATTAGAAAATTAGATTTCTTTACTGGACAAAATAATTTTATTGCTGGTTAGATAAATTGTTTTATTTCTTTTTTTTTTTAATTAAATTTTCATTTAGTTTTATGTTTGAAATTATGATAATAATGAAATAAATACTGTTAAAGGAGGTATTTATGGTTCAATTGGATTTATTGGATGTATGCGTTTAATTACAATTGATGGAAATTATATGTTACCAACTGATTGGAAATTAGGAGTAATTACTGATGACATAATAATTATTTTTGTGCCTTTAAATGATTATTTTAAATTACATAAAATATTTTAATTTTAGGAAGGTTATTGTTGTGATAAAGAAGTATTATTTGATGCTTGTCAAATGAGTGATAGGTGTAATCCAAGTCCATGTAAACATTCCGGTATATGTAGACAAAACTCTGATGAATTTTTCTGTGATTGTGGTAATACAGGATATAGTGGTGCCGTTTGTCAAACTCGTAAGGAATTTAATTTATAAAATTTTAAAATTGTATTTTTAATATTGAGAATGTTATTATTAAATAGCATTAAATCCATTGTCATGCCTTGCTTTTAAGAATGTTAATCCAGTTGGACAAAACCATGATATTAAAATAGATGTGGATGGAAGTGGTCCATTAAAACCATTTCCAGTTACATGTCAATATTATGGTAAATATATTATTTTCATTGTTATCCTTCTAACACACACGCGTGGTAGAAATTTGCCAAATTATTATTTTTTTTACTTACATATTGTTTTGTGTCAATGAATAACAAAAATGTATTGTAGAATATTTTACTATATTATTATACATTTCACAAGTTTTTGACAAGTTTACTGTGATATATATTTCAAAATATAGTTTTCCTATAATTATTATATAATTTGATTATATTTTACAATTTGAAATATTTAAAAAACAAAATTACTTCATTCTAAAAAGCTACAAAATAATCTGGACAAATTTCAATAATATGATTACAACAAATCATTTTTGCACAAATAATGCAAAATTTAGTTATCTCCCAATACAATATTCATTCTATGACAGCTGTTGACGTTCAACTGATTATTATAAATGTCTGGGAACATTCAGAAAATGTTTTAAAACTGTATTTAAGTAGCTAGATAATAAAACAGCAATCAGTTTATAAAAATAAAAATAATACAACAATAACTATAAAACTTAAGGTAAATAATTACCTCGCATGTGTGTTAGAAATTTATGCAATATTATACTACATTATAATAATTTTCTAAAAATATTTAATGAAACTTATAAAAAAATTCAAACACATTCAAATGTCTAGCTGATGGACGAATAGTAACAACAATTAGACATCAAAGTGAAAGTGATTCCACTGTTGATGGTTTCCAAGATCCTGGAAGTTTTAAACAAGACTTCAACTATGATGCAGACTTATTACAAATTGAAGCACTTATTAATAGATCACATTCCTGTTGGCAGCCATTAAGTTATTCTTGTAAACAATCTAGATTATTTAATTCTCCAGGTATTATACTTAATAATAAATAAGAATTATTTTAACAATAAAGTATTAATAATATTACAATTTTAAGTAAATGGGGAATTGGATTTTCGACCTTATGGATGGTGGGTATCAAGACACAATCAAAAGATGGACTATTGGGGCGGTTCAATTCCTGGATCACATAAATGTCAATGTGGTATAACGGGTGGTTGTCATGATCCTACTAAATGGTGCAATTGTGATTCAGGTAAATAGTATAATAACGTATAAATTGCTTGTTTATAGATATTAGTACTGTTTATTTATTTATTAATTATTCAATTATTAATATTTGTATAGGTCTTGATAGTTGGCAATCAGACAGTGGTGATATAAGGGAAAAAGAGCACCTGCCAATAAAACAAGTTAGATTTGGAGACACGGGTACAACGTTAGATGAAAAAGAAGGGAGATTCAAAGTCGGACCATTAATGTGCGAAGGCGACGGTAAATTTCTATTTTATTTTTAAAAAAAAAAAAAACAAAATTCTATTTATAAATGTCTTTTATTTGTTTTATTTTATAGAGCTTTTTAACAATGTTGTAACATTTCGCAAACTTGACTCACAAATTCGTTTACCAACATTTGATTTTGGACAAAATGGTGACATTTATTTTGAATTTAAAACAACTATTGAAAATGCTATTATTTTTGAAAGTCATGGACCTAAAGATTATATAAAGTTATCACTTATAAGTAATAAAAAATTATCTGTTAACTTTTATGCAAATCAATAATTATTACCAAACCTAAACATTTATTGCTACTTTGATCATTAGGTGGTCACTCTTTACAATTCAGTTACCAAGCTGGCAGTGGACCATTAAATGTTCGTGTGGAAACTTCTGATAAACTGAATGATGATAGATGGCATTCAGTTGTTATAGAGAGAAATCGGTGAGTTTTTCATTTAAATTAATATTTTATTTATAAACTTATGTTTTATAATTGTTAAATTATACTTAAATTCAGAAAAGAAAGTAGAATTATTGTAAACGGAGCGTTAAAACAGTCAGTAAGAGAACCTCCTGGTCCTGTACGTGCAATACATTTGACATCTGATTTAGTCATTGGTAATGTGACCACTCACTTATTATTCATTATTAGTTTATATAATTTATTAAATATATGTATTATTTCAGGTTCATCATCTGACGAACAAAATGGTTTCATTGGTTGCATTAGAGCATTTATGCTAAATGGACAACTTGTAGATTTAAAATCATATGCTGAAAAGCGGTTATATGGTATTTCTCCTGGATGTATTGGTAAATGTGATAGTAATCCTTGTCTTAATAATGGAACATGTTTTGAAAAATATGATGGTTATACTTGTGACTGTCGATGGACTGCATTTAAAGGACCAATTTGTGCAGATGGTAAATCAAATTTTAAAATTGTATTATTTCTAAGAATTAAGTATTATGAATATACAGTTTTTTACTGATTTTAATACAAATATATCATTTTTAGAAATCGGTGTAAATCTTAAAGCCAATTCAATGATAAGGTATGATTTTGAAGGAATATGGAGATCAACAATATCTGAAAACATTAGAGTAGGTTTTACAACTACTAATCCAAAAGGATTCCTACTTGGACTATTTTCAAATATTTCAAAAGAATACATGACAATTATGGTATCTAATAGTGGTTAGTATCATAATTTTGTTATACTAGTTATTATAGAAAATAATAATTCAAATAATATATATTATAATATAATAATTCTATTGTTGATAGGTCACTTACGGGTTGTATTTGATTTTGGATTTGAACGTCAAGAATTAATATTTCCAGATCAACATTTTGGTCTTGGACAATACCATGATCTTAGAATTCGAAGAAAAAATTCTGGTTCTACTTTAATCATGGAGGTATTTTAAATCATAATATAACTCAATTCTTATTTTATTAATAATATATTTTCCTAATTTATAGGTCGATGGATCAGATCCAAAAGAATTTCATTTTGACATTAAAGAATCTACTGATGCACAATTCAACAATATTCAGCACATGTACATTGGCCGTAATACATCTATGACTGAAGGTTTTGTTGGTTGTGTTTCACGTGTAGAGTTTGATGATATTTATCCACTAAAATTGTTATTTCAACAAGATGGACCTCCTAATGTCAGTGGAATGAATAGTAAGTTATTACCATTCAATAATTTAACATGAAAAAACATATAACAATTTATTTGATTCTATATTAACTAGAAGATATACAATTAACATATTGTTATGATTTTAATTTGATTAAACTAAAGTGATAAAATGTTTTTATTTATTCTAGCTACAATAAAAGAAGATTTTTGTGGTGTTGAACCAGTCACACATCCACCACCTATAATAGAGACTAGACCTCCTCCTGTATTAGATGAAAATAAAGTAAAGGCTGCTTACAATGAGACTAATTCTGCTTTAATTGGTGGTAAATAATATACATATTATAATTCATTAAATGAATTTATTAAAAAAAAAAAAAAATTTCAGGAATATTTTCAATAATTTTGATAATTATTCTGATACTTGCATTTTTGGTTGGTCGATATGTGGCTCGTCATAAAGGTGATTATATCACACAAGAAGACCGAGGTGCTGATATAGCATTAGATCCAGATGATGCTGTCATACATTCGACCACTGGTCACCAAGTACAGAAAAAACGAGAATGGTTTATTTAATTTAGATTTTTTAAAATATCAATATTATTCAATCAAATAATTATTTTTTAAATTAAATTTTTAATGAATTTTACTTAATGTTTTATGTTCACTACAACTGATAGAATATTGATATTTTATATACTTTACTTATTTTCTTGATAAAAGAACAGATCAAATGAACCTAATAATTAATCATTTTTTTGGTTATTAATAATTTTACTAGATTACACTATTTACACTGAATCTCAGAGTATGTTTGTTAAATTTAGCTTTACATTACAACATGCAATTTAAACAAATATTATAGTTTATATTAATACTTTAAATTATAATTAATATTTACCATTATTTTATTGAACACACATTTTATGGTTTATTTTCATTTTCATTATTGTCAGTATTCTATATTATTACTATTTTCTTTTAAACTTTTAATTGAATATTTAATAATAATGTTATAGGTTATGTGTAAAATGTATACATTTTATTACCAATGACTATTGTTGTTTTTAATTTGTAAATCTCATTTTATTTATTTATTTTTTTTTTTTTTTTTTGTAAGCTAACATACAGACTGCCTTAAAAATAATTATTGATTATTAAGTATAATGTTTTATAAGTGTTAAATTGTAAAGGTGAATTTATTAAAATAAATTATATTTATGTATATTAATGATATAAAATTATATTTAAAACTATATTTTTATAATCCGTTGTACATTTATAATTTGTATTTACAATGGTCTATCTATCTATAATTTTCTGATTTATCTAATTAAATTTATTGTATTCACCTTTACATATTAGCATCTTATCTAAAAGGTATATTTATACTTAATTCTCATATATTATATACACGTTCCGTCCATACTATAGGTAGTATTCTTTAAATTTAAATGTATTTTAAGTGTATTACAATGTTAGAAAGATATATAGTTTTTACTTAAATTAATTAAAGTATAAAATTTTTTTTAATGTGATATTTTATCGAAATTTTAACTAATAATATTTGTATTTAAATACTTTTTTATATGCTATGTTGTAGCAAATTGTACTTTTAAACTTAATGATTTTTTTTTAATAAGTATACATCTTCACTTTGCAAATTTTCACTAACAGCTATTTGCTTCTTGTATTTTTATATTTTACATTATATTATTCACTTTTACAGAAAATATAAATTATACTTTGTTTAGGAAGCATTTTTTAGATTTGTTGAAAAATTTATATTTTTTTTTCTTTTACAATAATATGAATACAATTTTTATAATAAATACATTTATGTAAGAATGTGTCGAATGTAATTATTTTTTATTTATCAACATTCATAATTTAATCCAAACATAATGTCTATGACTCCTTCAAGGTTAAATAATATAATTTTAGAATGTTACTAAGTCAATCATTTAACATTAATGTTATTAATTTCTATTAATTATTCATAAAACATAGGTGTGCTTACTATGAATAGAGTTTATGTATTTTTCTAAATTACTAAACTGATTAATGAGAATACAATTTTTGAATACTAAACAAAATAAGTAGATTTTGCTACATAAAAATAATTTACCCTGCATAATATATTATAATTAATGAAAATCATGAATATGATACATAGTCAATTTGACCTTGTCTGCTAAATGTTTCCCAAATTGAAAAATAACAGTATGGTTAAAATATGTTTTATTATTTATTTCATGTATTAATCTGTAATTAAATTTTTTTCTTTTTGCAAATGTTCTAAACCATTATAATCCATATAATACTTAGTTCATTAATACTGATCTATGTAACTATTACTTTAGTACAGTTTTTACATACTCAATATTGTTAAATTTAGTAGTGTTATAATATTTGCTATATGTTTCTAATTTTAATATGTATAAAGTTATTAATTAATTAAAATCAAAAAATTATAATAGATCTAAACACGATTACATGTTATAAATAAATTTACAAGGCTTGCTAATACATAATATAATTGTTGGGATACTTTCCTAAAATAAATATAATAAATTACTACATAGTACATAGTATACTTAAAATTTAATAGAAGCCATAGATTTATGTAATTAAAGCTAAATATTATTATAACAATCGTTGGCATAATATAATTAAGTACATTAATATGCAGTGATAACCAAATATGCTCCTTTTTTTTTTTTTGATTTATTTAAATTTTAGTTTTTGATTTTTAAAGCACACTCCAAGACCTTATTTTTAAATTGCAATTTCATTTTTTTTAAGTATTTAAAATAATTACTTATGTTGTACTGTAAATTATTAGCCAAATGAATTTTACAATTCAAACTAAATATACAATTTAAAAGAGTAAATTTTTTTTTTTTATGTACTAAAGATAATAGATTTACATATATTTAAATTATACAGTATTTAGGTTAGTATTTATTAAGCTCAGAAAATTTTTATAAACTAATTTAAACTACCATAGTCCATAATATTACCTACTTATATTATATATCTCCTCTTTTACATCTAATATTCATGGAATTACCTTTTCGAGAATTTGAAATTGTGTTCCATACATAATTATACTCAAATTCTTTATTTGTCTTGAACAATTATCTCATAGATACTTACTTAGATAATATCCTGTATACACTGTATACTGTAGTTTATACAGTATTGTCAGTATTTATAATACTATTTATTTTGTGCCAAGATTGTAAGCTATAATAGGCATACAGTGTATATATATATATAAATATACAGGCTATACCCATCAAGACTCAAATCAGTCTTGACAAGACAGTCAGACCTAAACTCTGTCCAGCGAGAGATCAGAGAACGCGCTGCAGGCCTTCTGCGCATCCCCTAACATCACCCTGCCATAGGGAAACTGGTTTCGATAGTAGGAAGGTGCAAGAGGATGCGCAGAATCGGCGCGTTCTCTCGCTGGACAGACTATACAATTAAGGGCCGTTCTTACAATGTCCGGTAAAGTGTTGGTTAACGCTAACCGATTGATAACAGATTTTATTGCCGGCAGAATTCCATCGGTTAAGTGCCCGTAAACTTTAACCGGACATTGTAAGAACGACCCTAAATGAATCAAATATAAATAATATTGGTCAAAACCGGTGTAATAATAAACACCACTGGCAGGCATATATACACGAGGGGTATATTTTTCTATGATGGAGGGTTAGGGAGTTCAAACCTCCTTCCCCGAAAATTAATAGTTGTGTAGTTTACTAGTTTATTTATATTATACTTCATCGATAAATATTGATTATTGTAAATTTTTTGTGTGTACGTGCCTGACCACTAGATAAAATATATGAAATGAACCATATCAATGATATTAATAATATGTTGCTAACACAGAATAATAGATACATCGATTCGCTATTCTAGATGCACTTTTTTGCATGACAAAATTATATATAAATATTTTGTCATGCTTTTTTGCACATCGGTTTGAGCTTGAGTAGTTTAGCTACATTTGATTTATAAATTATAATTTATTTATTTTTTCAATTTTTATTTAAAATTAAGATGGTCAATTATTTTATTCGTCAATCATTTAACCAAGGTCAACGTAAATTGTCTACAAGCGGAGCATGAAACATATATATAAAAATTAATAATAATTATTTTTTTTTATCATTATCAGTTTATCAGTTTATCACCTTCCGGCATCGTCGTTCTGTATCACCAGTGTTTGTTACTTCTATGCGGTTATTACTAGACTCCAGTAGTTCCAGTATAAAGGCCTTTAGCCTTTTGATAATCAGTTATCTTTCACGCACATTCGTCATTCATATTCATCGACTCTCAGTAGTCGGTAGTCACCACTCACCACTATAGGTGCTAACCACGTGAAGGTGAAATTCATGATTTAAATCTTACTAATGATATTTAATTTTAATATCGGTATCCCTTTTTCCGACACATTATTTTGAAACGAAATGACTTTAATTACTAAAATATAATCTGTATTTTCATTTGTAATAATATGTACTATTATACAAATAACATTACATTGGTGATAGAAAAAACAAAACGTCCAATTTATAGCTGTCTAGTGTATTGAATCTATAAAAAAAAACGATTTAAAAGTATGTATAAGAAATAATCAAGTAACTTATTATTCATCTATGATGATTTTTTAATTTATTAAATAAATAACAATTAATAGCTATTTAGTATTTAATATTGGTACTTCATGTGTACAAAAAAATATTAATAACTTAATGTTTGTTAGCTTTTATCTATGTCTACTAAAGTTACTTTACCTAGTTGGTTTAAAACAGTGTTTGTTTCTCAATTCATTATTATGATATATATATAATTAATTTCTTAATGATTTTCTTTTTTAGATAGACTGATTATTTAAAAAGCCATGGATTCTAAATTTAACTCAAATAATACTCTATTGATCGATGACCCTCGGTTTCGAATAAAACCGGTACAACAAATGGCTGCTGCTTGTACAGGAGCTTTAATTACTTCCTTTTTTGGTATAGATATTTAGTTATATTACAATATACTTAAAATAAGAATAATAACATAAACTCACACATTTTTAGTTACTCCATTGGATGTCATTAAAGTACGCATGCAAGCACAATCTAGAATTACAAATAAACATAAATGTTTTTTTTATTCCAATGGTTTAATGGATCATATTTGTCCATGTAATACATTAAAAAAAAATACCTCTGATAATCCTTACTACAGAAATGTTCAATGGTTCAACAGGCCTAGCCAATTTAATGGAACTCTTGTAAAGATATTTTTATTTAATGAAATGATTTTGAAATTCTTTAAAAATATATATTTTTGTTTAGGATGCGTTTAAACAAATTAGTAAAAATGAAGGAATTTTGTCATTGTGGAGTGGGTTGAGTCCAACATTAATACTTGCAGTACCTGCCACAATTGTTTATTTTGTATCATATGAACAAATACGATGTTATCTTCATGATTTAACCAAACCACTTTATGCAAACAATAATCAAAATCAGCCATTATGGATATCTGGTGTATCAGGATGTTTTGCTCGTTTTGGAGCTGCTACATCAGTCAGTCCATTAGAACTCATCCGTACCAAAATGCAATCAAAAAAACTTAGTTATTTAGAAGTCCATCAAGCATTGCAAAGTTTATTAGAATATCATGGTTACAGAGGGTTATGGAAAGGTCTTGGTTCTACCTTACTCAGAGATGTTCCTTTCTCTGGTGAGTTATAACTATTTTATTATATTAGATTTTAAAATTGTATGGGTTAATAAAAAAAATTCTTATGGAAAATAAGGTATTAAAAATGTGTATGTTAATTATTTAAAAATATTTTTATTTTTTTCCTATAATTACTTTTTTAATTTAATGATTTGTATTGTAAGTTATTTTTAATATAATTTATAGGTGTTTATTGGGTTATGTATGAACATATTAAACAAATATCTGGCCAACCAACATCATTTATGTACAACTTTTTAGCAGGAAGCATAGCTGGAGCGGTAATACAATTTACTTTAACTAAAATTTTACTTAAATAAGAATTGAGTTAGTATAAAAACACTATTACTTATTACTTATAGCTATTGTTATATTAATTATTAACTATTGGTACTATGTCTAGGGGAGTCATGTACACGGGGGCTCGGGGGCTACAGCCCCCTATGATATTTTCAAAACTTGGCACTTATGACTATATCTATCCTAGATTTTAATACTAAGTCAAAATTATTAGCTTATGCAGTGACATATTTACACAGGGGTGGGCGATATGGGAGGCTTTGGTCTTTTTTTTTTTACTAGTAAGTTTAATAATATCATACATATCATATCATTACAGGAAAAAATTATTGAAAACACAACTCTTTATTATCAATATAATATTGATTACTAATTTATTAAGAATTTGGAAATATTATGGTTAATACTTGTAGTCTATAGGTACATGACTTACTGATAAATATGTTTATGATTGAAAATAATTTATATCATAAATCGTAAAATGCTGTCAATTATCATTATAGTCAATAAACGATCTGGCTATTATCAGGCTTCTTACATTTGATTGCTATTTCAAAACATATTGCAGGGCAAAGGCTTGTACATATAAATATTAAATAGACATTCTAATAATTCAATGGAATACAAAAGGATAATCAAACTTAAGCACTAAAATACAAGTTATTATTTATTTAAAGTTATTTTTATAATTTATTATTGCATTAGTTTATTTTTAATCTAACATAATAATTCACTATTTATTTTAGTCGAACACTCGTACTAGTACTAATGCCAAACTTCCGCCTAGGCAAGCTAGGTAGCTGTCTAGTAAGTTGCAGCCTTTACCTTTCCGGGGCCTAGGTCTCCAGCCAAGTACCAAAAAAGTTCCCTTCTTTAGTAGCAGCATTAATACCCTGAGACCCTTAAGTTCAAAGTTCTGGCTGGTGCACTATTTTTTACTGTTTTCGTCCTACGTATAAATTTGTATATTTGTATTAATAGGTTATTACACATTGTATTATTTATTTTTGGCATGTAATTCAAATGCACCGATTGTATTCTCATGGGTTCTTTCACATTTATGATATAAGATTAATTATGAATAATAAACTTCAAAACATAAACAAAAGAATACAGTTTTATAAATGTATGTGTTGGTACTTATTGTCTATTGATAATTACTAATAACTCAGTAATAAGTAGGGCTCGGAAATTGATGTATTTTGTATTTATTTATTTATTTATTTTTTTTTTTTTGAGCTTTTTAGACGATGCTCTCTTGGCCACAAATCTGTTTCATTAGCATGTGAATCTGAATAACTAATTTTTATTTTGCATTTTTTGGTGTTTATAATTTTTTAAGTCATTTGTTGACATTTTTAGTTATTTTTACTGATTTTACACTAGTTCACTTCTTATTGTTTCTTGTCCACCATTATGCCGATAACTTAAAACATGGAAATTACCAATAACAAATATTTGTAATTTTTTTATTTCCCTATTTTAAGGACATTTTTGTCATTTTTATGCCAAACATTTAGTAATTCGAAGCTTTGCTAATATTTGTAATTTTTTAGGTCCTTTTTTGAGGACATTTTTTGCCATTTTCATGTCATATTTGCATTTTTTTTTTAGGTCGTTTTTTATTGTTTTTAAGGTCATTAACTTCCGAGCCCTAATAATAAGTATATAAATTATAAATTCTCAAAATTTTTCATTTTTAAAAACTGTGGTGATGGTAAGTGTACCAAGGCGTACACTCACCGACAAAGTGATTTTGTTTTCCAACTTATCCCCCTTCCCTGGATAACATCCTAAATACGCCACTGAGCTTATGTATACTCTTTTCAAATTAAGGTTGGACAGTTTTCATACATGTAGAGTGTGGCATGGATCACCATGTAACCCCAAGTTAATATTATGTATTCTTTCATTATTCATTGGTTAGTAATCATCATTGTTGGTGCTATCACCATGTATACCAAAAATTGTAAATCATAATAGAGATGTGTCAACTTAACGAGTTTTGGATAACTGATTAGTTCAATCTTAAACTGAATAGAGTATAGTAACCATCCAATCCAAAAAATCCTTCATTAAAAATAATTGTTAGTATTGGTCTAGTTGACCCTCGCCACTCAAGTTTAATTGGTGTTCGCTACTTACATTTCTAGTGTTTTTGATGTTATAAACAATAATCAATAATTTATATAAAAATGTATGATTATACATAAAAATTCAAGCGATCAAAATAAAAATGTATACAGGTGATCAAAATATATAATTATAACATCAAAAACACTAGAGATGTAAGTGGCGGAGGTTAACTAGACCAGTACCTACCTATTTTTTTTTTTTACAGTTTTAGTAGAGCTAACAAATATCACTATTTGTTTTAAATTTAGAAACTACATAAGACAGAAATATTACACAAACTTAAAAATAATTCATTCCAAAATTTGTTTTTCTCTTATTTATTTTTCACTAATATTTTAAATAGTATATTTCACTAATTGAGTTGAGGTTAAATGTTTTAGTTGGCTGCCGCATTAACTACTCCATTTGATGTCATCAAAACAATTCGTCAAATTGAATTAACTGAAAAAGAAATTATAACAGGTTGATAATAATAATAATAACAATAATAATGATTAGGGTGCACATTTTTATGTAATAAAAAATTTAAAATATTAAAATATGTATATTTTTATTTTTATTTTTGACTAAACAAAATATATTTAACAAACATTTTTATTCAATGTTCATTATTGAAACTTATCTTAAACTAAATCTTAAAAAAAGAAAAGTGCTAAGTAGAAAAACAAATGAACAAACTTGATCTTTATCAAAAACCATTTTCTTATTAATATTATATTTATAAAAACCAAATTAACTTAATATTACAGAATAATGATTATTTACAATGTGTCTATACATAAGTAAATATAAATATACAACATATTTCAAAAATGAGAAAAAATATAATAATGAATATATTTTATTTTATTTAGGGTGTTTTGAAACATAACTCATTTTTATCAGAATTAAGAAATGTAAATTCAATAAAATTAAGTATTTACATACAAATGTGTGCCCTAATGATAATAAAATAATTAAATTATATATTTGAATAAATTAAATACTGAGTAGTTATTTCAGAACCTCCTGGAAAAGCTTCCAAATGGACATTCAAAGCAATTATTGATCTATATCAAACAAATGGACCACGTGCAATTTTTAGGGGTTTAGTTCCTCGGATAATCAAAGTAGCACCTGCATGTGCAATAATGGTATCCACATTTGAATATGGAAAAACATTTTTTCAAAATAGAAATATGCAAATTTATTATAAAAATAATGAAAAAATTGGTTAATGCGGAAAAAATTGGGAAAATTGATTTGTAAAATTGTTCATGGTTACCATAAAAATATTAAATATATTATTACGTAACATTTGTAAATATTGTTAAATTTTGTTTTTTATTGTTTATAAATATTTATTTTTTTAATATAATATATAATTAAATACTACAAAAAAAAAAATAATTATATATTATCCGACTTGTTTTAACAAAAAAGGTGGTTAAAACTGGTCCGCTCTGCAGCTCTGCTATAATAGGCATGATCTTAAAAGATCTTCTAAGAGCGTGACTGTCTTATAGTAGACACGTATAAACTAAAATACGATTCGTTTGACCGCAAATTAAAAGAGAGATAGGAAGCGGTCTGTTAGTACACGGCACAATGATTAATTTGACTTACATTTTTAGTTTATTTACTGAAAGTTTTTAGTTTATTGGAATGACTTAAAATCCGTAATATATAACGTATTTATAAGCCATAAGGTATAATAGGTATACCTAATACATTATAACAGCGTTTCATAAATATTGGTTCCCTATCCACTACAAGGCCGCAAAATTATAATACCGGGTCGCAGAATTAATAAAATTCTCATATTAAATTTTGTTATTTATCATTTTGTTTGATAATTTGAAATATATAATTAGAGTAGCCCGAGTAGGTACTCAAATGTCGAATCAAATAATTGAATTCTCGTGTGACACAGCACACTAACGTCACAAACATATTTATGAAACGGCCATTAATAGATTTTTGGTTATCTTCTCGTAAATAGTACTAGATCTATCCTAAGTACTTATCTAATTTTAGCAAAACAAGCGATAAAATTTATCATACCTTTTGTCACGTTCCCGAAGAATAAATATTGAAATCGAACCAGACTTATGAATAAAATTAACGTCCTTTCAAGCAAACTTGGAGTTCCTAGTTAAAAAAATAAACAGCTCCATACTTCTCACTGTTGGCAGTCAATTAATATAATTACTAATAAGTAACTATAAATTATAAATATTTATTTATTTATTGGCTGAAAAAAATCCCTTACACAAAATAATTTCTATATAAAATAATACATTGTGTAAAATAAAGATTTACAATAAAAAATCCAATAGTTAGTAAAACTTAACATAATCGATCCAATTTACCTATATAGAAATAAAATAACATATTTTATAAGTTATAACATGCAATTTACAATCAACTAAATTTACTTCAGTAGCATTTCCTATGGACATCACAGTATATTGGCAGGCGAAGATCGTAAATAATTCTTAGAAAATAGAAATATTATTATATTATTATTGTTACAAATCAACGCTTCAATTTTATTTATTTATTGATATAAACGCCTTTGTAGGCTCAATTACAATTAAATGTTACGTTTAATAATACAAAATTATGAACATAATTTTAATAAGTACAATTTAAAATGATAAAAATAAAATAACAACAGATTAATTCTATTTGGACGTTCAAATGTATTTTGTTTTACCTTTTTTTACACAATGATAAATGTAAAATATTTTTGTGGGTCACGAAGGGGGAAAATATTAATTACCTACCGGGCCAGCTCAAACAACAGTTTGGGAAACGCTGAATTATAACATTTAAATATACAATTGTCAATAGAGTCTAGTAACTATAAACAATGATGATCATCATGCAGCAGTTATATTAAGTTTTGTTAGTTTAATAAATTATTGTAGGTAATTAAACAGTAGCTATAGAATTCACCATTTTTGTACCTATTATCTTCTCGTCAAGCAATCGCATATTGGAAACCACACTAGGGTATATATTTATTTATCATTTATGTAGCACTGCCCCCAACCGCTGGAAACTGTACGAGTTTTTTTTTAATTAATGAGCATTTTATATTTTTATGGAAGTAGAAATAAATTGGATGAGGTGGCAGATTTAGTATTCTACCAGGGCTACTGGTTCTTGCTACGGCCCTTCTTACTGCTTAAGCTCATCAAAATATTTATATATAACAATATAAACTTCAAAAGTAAAGATCCGACACAAATATGCTATCTTACAACGTAATACGTATGTTTTGTAAGCTAAGTTTACTGTTTAACTGGGATATCTAGAAATTATTCAAATTTCTTGAGTCATTAAGAAATATTTTGAACATTTCCCAAATATAATTCAAAACACGCCACTGGTATTTATTATATATTATTACCTAACATATACTATCTGAGATCTGCATTAATATTTAATGTGTTATACTATCGTCAACAAAAATCAAACGGTGAAAAAAGGCCAAGTTCTAAACTGCTCCCTCCTAAAAAAGTTGGCCTATTAAAGTAGTGAAATCTACATTGTGGCCAAGTTTGCTATTTTTTAATTCATAACCTCACTGCATTCCTACATTAAAGAGCAACAATCCTCTTTTATTTGTATTGTTTAACACTTGGCCAGTTTATGAATGGGCATAAACTATACTTGACCGCAATGTAGATACCATACATCTATGATTCGCTGTCTTTTTTTAGAAGAAATCTAAACATTTTTCTTTTTTTCTAAGTTCTCTTTTCCCCATCACCCACATAAGTCATAAGTGAGTATATTCGATAATGATGTTTTATGCTTCTTTCATAAACTGGCTAAGTGTTAAACAATACAAATAAAAGAGGAGTGTTGGCGTGTTGCTCTTTAATGTAGGAGTGCAGTAAGGTTATGAACTAAAAAATAGCAAACTTGGCCACAAATCACAATGTAGATTTCACTACTTTGATAGGCCAACTTTTTTGGGAAGGAGCAGTTTTTAACTTGGCCTTTTTAGGTTTTTCACCGTTTGGTTTTTTTCGGGCTTCAGCATCGTGGACGAAGTGTTTTTTTTTTACTATTACGATACGGTCGTGGCTATTTCAGTAACTCCTTCTTTGTATTATACAAAATAATGATAATGCAGTGATATTAATTTCATTTAATTTATACAAGTAGCTATACAATTTTTTATTAATGTTTTCTTATGACGTTATCACGTAAAATTTTCGTCCGTAAACCGACGAATATTATTAACATATTATTCTGTGCCTACTTAAACAATTTTATTATATTATATTTTGTATTTGAATAAAATAAATATAACATTAATACATTATATTAATATATTGTTTTATAAATATATATATAATCCAACTACAAACAGTTTCTTTTTACCATTTTGATATTGTAACGCTATTTGAAAGAAAACGCTTATGCTTGCCAAGCGCCCCACTTCACACGTTTAGAAAAACACTAGGTATCTAAAGCGGCGTTAATTTTGAAAAAATTTCAATTTTTCAGATTTTTCCCTTTAGTTACACTGTAAAAGAGTAAAACCTACCATTGTGCCAAATTTAACGTTTCTACCAATACGGGATGTATCTGCGTCTTAAGTTATTTAAGATTAATCTGTGTTTTAAATTTCAAAAGTTTATCTTAAGAGGAAACAAAGATATGTATGGGTTAGAAAAACTGGGCGAATTAGTTCGTGTAAAGATACACTGTCATTGATGGGGAACTTGGCCTGGCGAACTGCCGTGCGCTCAGATTTTAATATTCTATACACACCACACATGTATTGCTAAACAAATTTATGGATATTATAATTTATGTATAAATTATAAATATATAATTTATTATATCAACATACTTCACCTTTTTTTTTAACTACGCGACAAATGTCAGTTGATTCGCTGAGTAATATTTTAGGTTGTGGATTCTCAACTTTCGTTTAGTCATATAGAATTGGTAAGTATTTAATATTTATTAAGTATATACCAACTTGAAAGTATTTTAGTCATAGGTCATAGGTGTAGCATATTTAGCATAATATGTTATACCTACACATGCGAGTTTGTTATTTAAAATAATTTTTAAATAATAGATAAATGTAGTTGAAACAAAATAATATAACATAAAAATAAATAAATAATTTTCTTAATTCAAAACATGCATGTATAAGTTTATTAGGTTTCCATCAAATCTTTTAACAAAAATATACATACATTTATATTAAACTGAAAGTTTGAACAATTAAAAATATTTCTTAACGTTCACTGTTTAGGATAATGATCAGAATATTGTGATATATGATCTTCCAACGAGTTCATTTGTTCCCTATAAAAAAATAAAATATGAAATATATTTTTCTTAAAATTATTCTAATTCTTTTAAAATTGAATACATTTAACTTAAATTTAATTATGTACGGATAAATATTACAACAATCATGTTAACTTATGTTGTAAATGTAATTACAATTAAAACCTCGATAGGCTTGATAATATTAATCAAAATAATCATTTAAATAAATTAAGAGTGAGATATTTTAAAATTTTATATTAATATACCTATTAATAATATATTTATATATAGGTTAAATATTTTCATAATGGTATAATGTAAAATCCTTATAGTTATCTGTTAAGATTTATTTACATTTATAAATAGCATTAATTTCATAAAACAAAAAATGTTTTATAATTTTTAATTTGCAGTTAAATTATTTTTTTACCAATAACAAAATGGAGAAAGTAAGTAACTGGTATAAATCTGCATAGGTAGAAAATTTGCAATTGTTTAAGAGTAACTATATAATAGGTCAAACTCGAATAGGTCTTTTTTTTTAATCAGTCCAGCCCAATTTAGCCTCAGAGCAAGGTGAGTTTTAAACATAATGCCATAATTGTATCACAGAATAGATGAAATCTATTTCATCAATCAGAATTTTATCTATTCTATGATGGTATTTAAATATATTAAGTATACATTTTTCTAAATAAATAAGAAGTCAACTTGGAATAATTACAGATGTCTATATAGGAATTTGTGGGAATAATCCTAATTCTGATAATCAAACCATATAAGTAATTTTGTATCATACATTCATACCTGTCAAATTATCTCGTTTTTACGGACTGTTATTAAAAAATAACAATATTACCTATTATTATATTTTTTTTTCAATCCTTAGATTGGTTAAATGACTTTGATGTCTCTCCACTTATCCCTATCCATTACAACTACTTTTAGTTCCTTATAGTTTCCCTATATCGTCTATGATCTGTTTCATAAATGGTGTTCTTGGTCTACCTCTTCTAGCTTTTCCTTCTATTATTGTCGTTATCCATTCATAATTTCTCATAATATGTCCGATCCATTTTTTCCTCCTTTATTTGATTGTCTTCCATATTGCTTTTTGTTCGTTCATTCTTAGGTATACTTCTTCATTTTTAACATTCTCTGTCCAAGAAATTTGCAATGCTCTTCTCCAACACCATGTTTCAAATGCTTCAATCTTTTTTATTATCGTCCATGTTTCCGCCCCATAGAGGGCTATACTCCATACAAAACTCTTTATAACATTTTTCCTGGTGTTTAGCTAACAGTGTTTGCCGTTAATAGGTGCTTCTTTTTGTAAAATGCCTGTTTTGCTTTTGCTATTCTACTCTTTATGTCCATTTCGCTTCTTCCATTATGGGTTATTTTGCTTCCTAACTATGTAAAACATTGAAAAGTTTGCAGCTTCTCATTTTCAATCGTTATGTTTGAAAGTAATACCTGCCTGCTTGCATACCATTAATTTTAATCCCCCCAAATTCGTCTTCCCTTAATTGTTTTAGAGTATTTTCAATGTACAGATTAAATAGTGTTGATGATAAGTTACACCCTTGTCTAACTCTTTTTTCAATATTTGCTTCTTCCCATGATTTGCTTCTTTTATCTGTTATCACATCACAGCCTTTTCATTTAAATATAATTTATGAATAATTCTTCTGTCTTTAATATCGATATTTATGGTTTTCATAATATTGAATAATATTTCCCAATTGACTTTGTCTAAAGCTTTTTCTAAGTCAATGAACGCTATATACATAGGTTTGTTTACTCTATACATCTTTTCCATGATCAACCTTAAGCATAGTATAGCCTCCCTGGTTCCCCTATACCTCCTAAAACCAAATTGGTCTTCCTCTAGATTGACATTTATTTTTGCTTCTATTCTTTTATAAATTGTATTAGTAAGTATTTTCGATGAATGTGTTATTAAACTTATGGTTTTATGATCTTCACATTTTTCTGACTTCTTTTTTTTCGGTAATGGTATCAATAGGCACTTCTCGAAATCTTTGGGAACTAGCTCTTTTTCATATGCATCATGTATTATTTTAAAAAATATCTCCTTTCCTTTGCCTTCCAATGCTTTTAACATTTCTATACAAGCCGCGCTGGTCATTAAAATAGTAACTGCAAGTAACCGTTATAAAATAGCGGTGTTGTGTATAGTATAGGTACCTTATCAATGGACAATGACAAATAAAAATCATAACATATGATAATTTTACAAACAACGATTCTGATCAAATATTTTCGTCATAGGTGTAATAATTAATAATTATTATTTATTATATTTATTAGGTGTCTACTTATTAGTCATTACTAGGGCTTGGATTTATATGTACCTAAATGCATATTTTTACTGTGATTACTTGAAAAAAATAATATAGATAAGTGAAAAATTCGTTTCAAGCGATATCCATTGAAATTAACAATATTTTATTTTACATATTTTTACATATTTCTCATTAATTCTATTTTTCCTACATATTTTGACAGTTTGTTCATTTACGATTTATTAATAATTAAATACTATTGTATTATTCAATACAGATAATTCTCCATGTTTCAAAAAGTACGTAAATAAAATAATACCTACCAATTATTGAACTTAACCCAGGCGCGGATCTTGGAGTGGCTAAGGGGCCATGCCCCCCCCCCCCCNTGTTTCAAAAAGTACGTAAATAAAATAATACCTACCAATTATTGAACTTAACCCAGGCGCGGATCTTGGAGTGGCTAAGGGGCCATGCCCCCCCCCCCGTAGACTCTGGTATACACTGTATGTATATCTGCTTTGTTTTGCCGATAGCGTTGTTAGCGAAATTTTATTCAAGATGCCCCCCCTCCCGTAAATGTGTTCTGAATCCGCGCCTGACTTACTATACGGTCTATATAATATATTCAAATTTTTACCTCGATAAACGATAGAAAGAGCGCTCCTTAAGTCGATATAAATCTGTGTTACGACCAAACCATAGGTCATTTAACTTTGACAATACATTTGAGTATGTATATGGTAACGCATTGCTTTCAAGATCAAGATGAATAAGGTTCAATTTCATAATAATTTCAATTCAATTGTCTTAATTTTTTATTTTCATTTTTTGTCATTTATAAAGCAATTTTTTTCAGTACTTAATGTTCTTTTGTACATTTTTTATATTATTTTACACAAAACCAGTTATCGACCAAATCGATTTTTTATATGGTTGTAACTCAAAAACTAATCTTGTAAATATTTGACATTTTCACCAAATATTGATATTAGTGTTATCTATATACAATTAAATGATCAAAATATATTGCCTTTTTTTGAGTTATTTATATAGACAACTGAGTGTCAATAAAAAAATTTAGGCTGCCCAAAAAAAACTTGAAAATTTAATACAAGATTCCTTATGAGTTTTTCTTATTGTTGTAAAAAAATGTTTGTTTGAAGTTTAAATTTTTAAGACATTTCGATAACGATTTTAAATATTTGTTATTATTCAAAAAGATTAAGTCGTGGATACTTGAGAATTTCACCAACTATTTATATTGACATTTTCTTTACATAATTTAATTTTCAAAATAGTTCGCTTATTTTAATGCTATCTATAGGCATTTGAAATATTTTTGTTTAGTTTTTTTTTTTATAAATATCGATAAAATTCTTGGCTAAATCAAAATATATAAAAAAAATATATCATTACAAAATCAATAGATTCGTATTATAGCTCCACTCAGAATTTAAAAAAACATCATGATGAAAAATGAAAACAAATATTGATTACATGTAATATATAGGCGTATATAAGTATGTATATATTATGTAATAATTATTATTAATATTTTATATGTATAAATGTATTTATATATAAAACCTATGTTATAATATGTTGTATATAGTACGTATAATACTTTATATTACTATACTTATACATAGGTAAGGTATACATTTATTTATACTTACAACAAACTATTAGGTATTTCGTGATAAACATCATTAAACATTTCTCTCCAATTTGGTTTATTTTTTTTTGATGCTATTGCAAATGACTGCATCAACTAAAAAAAAAGAATAGAAATATAGAGTACATAATATAAACATAGTATAATTTTTGTTTATAAATAAATATCATATAACTAGTAATATTTACTTGTTTTTTAGTTTCTTTTTCATACTCGACATCATTTTGATTATTCCAAAGATTATTTTTCTCAAGTAATTGCTTGAATCTTATAATTGGATTTTTTATTGACCATTGTTTAATCTCGTCTTTGGATCTGTAAGCTGTACTATCATCAGAAGTACTGTGATGTCCCCGCCTAATTTCATTTTAAACTGATAATTTATTTCATGTATAAAAAAATAATTTATTTATAACAAATGATACCTGTAAGTCATAGCTTCTAATAAAAGGGGTCTTGTGTGAGTCATTACATATTCTCGAGCTTTTAAAACTGCATTATATACAGCAAGAATATCATTGCCATCGACACGAATAGTAGCAATTCCATAGCCAGGACCGTGACTTACAATACCATCTCCTCTATATTGTTCATTTGCTGGTGTTGATATGGCATATCCATTATTACGACTAAGCACAATATTAATATTATTAGTTTAAACAATAAAGCTGTAAATTATTTTAACTTAACCAAAAAAATATTATTGGACAGTCCAGAGTAGATGCAAAATTAAATGCAGCATGAGCATCTCCTTCGCTTGAAGCTCCCTCACCAAAATAAACAATTGTACAACGATTGACTTTTGATCTTTTGAACGAATATGCTGATCCAACAGCTTTAAAATTTAAAAAAATACCAACTATAACGTTTTATTCAATTAACGTGTTTCAATGTATGTATAGTTATATGTATAAATGTATAATAGCTTATACCTTGTGGTAATTGAGTAGTAAGTGGAGACGAAAGAGTTACAAAATTAAGATTTTTAGATCCATAATGTACTGGCATTTGCTTTCCTTTACCAAGATCATCTACATTACCAAAACATTGATTCATAAATTGTTCAGGAGCAAACCCTCTGAATAATAAAACTCCTGTGAAAGAATAGTTTTTAATTATGGTAATTATTTATTTTAATAATAATGCGCGAAGACGACCAAAACAATAAAGTATATACCCGCTTCTCTGTATTGCCCATACACTAAATCATTAGAATTTAATCCTGCTGCGCTACCAATTTGTGCAGCTTCTTCACCTTCATTTGTCATATAAAACGATATTCTGCCTTGCCTTTGAGATTCGTACAATATTTTATCCATAATAGATAACAAAACCATAGATTTGTACATTTTAATCAAGTCATTATTTTCTGGTATCTGTATTTAAATATAACTAATATTTAGTACGATAACTGGTAAGTTATTATTATTATTTACTTACAATTATAGATTTACAATTGTTCGAAATGTCTCCAACATCATTTAGTACTCTAAAAATAGGCACTGTGCTATTTAAAGATGGTTCATTTATATTTAAATTTGATGTATAGTTAACTTTATTGATTCCCCGATAAACAGACTCTTCAGTGTTAGCTGATATTGTACTACTTAGCATAAATTGTTTCTATAATATATTAGTTTAAACATAAATTAATAATAAATCTTAAATTACTAATTAGGTACTATATTTTACTCATTTCCCATTAATACATTTTAAATATAAATATTTTGAACAGAAATGAAATATTAATATTAAAAATGTATAAGAAATTAATTATAATATGTTAACTAGGACTTTAATGTGATCTTAGTTAAGCTATTATTTATATAAAATTAATAATTGTACTTGTTTAATTTATTATTAGGTACCCCGTACCCATCATATGTAAAAAACAGAAATTATTATGTACATATAGGTATCTATCTATCGTAATTATATTAGAAATTCATAATAAGAATTTATTTTTTATTAATATTTAATACCTATCATACAAATATGTAACATTTGTTTAAACTCTAAAAATAAATTTAATCCCCCCCTCTTCTGCACCAAAATGTTAATAACAAACAAAAATTTAAAATCATTTATATATTATCCAAACCCAAGTAATTTTTAAACATAATTTATAACATGACTAAATTTTATCGGTGATTTATATTATGATTTTTTTATAACTGATAATATATGTATATATATATATATATTTATTTTTTTTTGTTAACACTAAATAAGTACTCTACTACTCTATAATCTATGAAATCATTTTTAAGTCTTTTTTGTTATCATTAAAACCTGATAATGTGTAACCACACCTACTGTAAACTCGTAGACATATAATAACAATAATTTTTGTTTGTTATTTATGTGTAAACTAAACAATATGTTGTTTTTATCAGTAGCCCTGTAGGCAGTGGCGCAACTAGCACACAAAATCTTAGGGGGGCGGGGGCTATAGCCCCATCTCAATATTATAGCAAAAGTAACATGTGGGTTAGATTAGGTTAGGTTACCCCCCAACCCACTATCTTAAATTTAAACACCATTAATACCAACATTTACTTTTAATTATATATTTCAGTGGTCACCAATTAATATTTTCCGTGGGCCACATTAAGAATACGGATAATTCTCGTGGGCCATAAAAATTCGAAGTACATAATATTCATTATAATATGCCGATTAGATTAGGTTACGTATTAAATTATCAGCTTTTTCTCTCCTTGTCTGCGGGCCAGTTAAAATTCATCCGCGGGCCGGATGCGGCCCACGGGCCGCTATTTGGTGACCCCTGCTCTATAGTCTATATTCTATAATCCTTATGTTTAGTCTATTATCTTATCGATATAATAATTATTAATTGTTATCAAGTAATGAACATCATTAAATGTTTAAATGTCATAATATAATGGTATATTATATATTTATATAGCTTAATTATGTGCGATAAAAGCATAAAATTGATTGATGAAAATAAAACTTTTAACACCTCATAAATATTTATTTATTATTAACAAAATACATGCTAATTAAATTGCATATTTTAAATGACTTTTTTATAAAAGCAATGAAAAAAATGTGACTCAAAATTCTGAATTTCTGAAGAAAATTTTACCGAGAAGCGCAACTAAATAGAACCCCTGGCTCCTAGAATTGTTTATTCACCGATGTTCATAATTTCGAACAAAATGAATGAATTAATATTTGCCAATATCCGTGAACAATATTTTTTAATTACTAGGCACTAAATAATTAAAATTGTTAGTTTTAATTAAAATATTTAATTTCGTTCAAATTTGGATTTCAATTACCTAGAAGCCTCAGCTATAAAAATTAAACATTTTATACATTTTTAACTACTATACATAATTTTCAAAATTTCATAACTTTAAAAAACATTAATTGAAAATTAGTACTTTTAAAAAGTTTTAAAAACAACTTGCGACAAACTTTGTATTCAGTTTCAAGCTTATTGAACGATTGAATTTTTTTTGAAAAATGGAAACAATATGTTGATGCGGTGATGTGTCTTAAAGGCCTGTCAAAGCCCAGAAAGAAAGAAAGAAGAACACTTTTTTATCTAACTTTTTTATCTACATTTATATTAAAAAAAAACTAATAAAATAAAAAATTTTAAGTAGGTATGTGAAAATAGTTCAAAAACAGTCGAAATATTTAGAAAATTATTCCATTGGTAGACTGTAAATTGTAATATCTATTATAAACATTCTTTTGAAAATTTTGAAGTATCTACGGAGTTTATTTTTAAAATACAAAAAATCTTATGTTATATTTATTATTGTTTATAACTCGAGTAGGTAGTATCATTAATATTATTGAACACTAATTAATAATTAGTTATTATTTATTTTATAGGTTGACTGTTGAGCTATTAATATTATGCTTAATGAACTTAATTATATTGATGAGAATCATAAGATTATAACTAAAATACGTTGAGGTATAGCGTATAGCCTTATGGCCAATTATAAGAACACTAGTTTTCTTATCTTTTTGTTTTTATAGTTTCAATTTTTAAATCTTTCAGTGCAATTAATTACCTACTAAACTACCACTTAAAGTGTGTTTAGTGGAACCTTAGGGCTTATAGTTCCACAGAATGGAAAAGGTTCTGCTAGATGGCCTAGATGTATGTGATTATTGAAAAAATTATTTTATATTATATTTGGAAAAAATATTATTAAAATTTTAATCGAAAATTGTTTTTTTAAAACTAATTTTAATAAAGAATTATCATTAATAGTATCGTTAAAACATTTTTTAGAGTATCGGTTTTTTTTTTAGAAAAAATGGTGTTGAGTTGGAATTAAAGCCATTGTGGTTCCGGCGTTCCGCAAAACATTAACTATTTTTTCAAGGGTGCTTATTATGGTCGTAAAAGTTTGGGAACCGCTGACTTACACATTCAATAATTTTCAACGATCTATATTCGTTAGGTTATTTATATCTATACTATGCTATATTTTATATAATTAGTTATTACCTATATTATAACAAGTTTTAAATTTAATAAAAAAAATATATTTATATACCGAGTGCAGATGATTCATTTAGGAAACAACATTCATTATTTTAAAACTATATAACAATTGCAAATATATATATTTTTATAAAGTTTATTACTTTTGCAAAATGATAACAAATATTTTTAATTTCACTTTCGGAAGCAGAATATTTATATTTTGATACTTAAAAATTTGAAATTACAACGATTA
Organism: Aphis craccivora; assembly: GCA_009835225.1. NCBI lineage: Eukaryota > Metazoa > Arthropoda > Insecta > Hemiptera > Aphididae > Aphis > Aphis craccivora. Next base: position 56,589 of record VUJU01000601.1, on the reverse strand, counting down.
GTTTGTGAGTTGAAATATTAGTCCAAATTTCGATTTTTATGTTTCGAATAATAAAAAATATTCTACTTCAGAATATTAAATTAATAATATACCTATGCCGGGCTATGCCATCTTTAAAAAAAAATAGAATAAGTACAGAAAATTATAACGATAATTAATAATGTTTAAAAATATATTTTTTTTTTTACGTGCATCGAGTGGAAATTATGTAAAAAATAATAATTGCATTAACTTTAATACCTATATTTTTAAATAATGAATTGTTTGATAAAATATTAAATAATCATTAATCTATCAGTATAATACTATAATATATACATATTGTTAAAATATTTAGTGTATTACTTTAAATAGTTTTATGTTTATCAATCTTTTAAGCATGATATCTGCAGAATACATCTTGATTGTGTATTGTTCAAATTCGAATTTTTGTGCTAAAACTATATGAAAAACTGTTTTACACTAACGAGTCGGATTCAGACGATTTATAGTTATGGCTACTACGCCAGTACACGAACGATGAAATACTCAAATGTCCGCCGAACACACTCTTTTTTATTCAGGTACTAATTACAATATACCTATAGGAATACCGCGAATATACTGGTCGGCAACAATAACAGTGCGTCATGTGTGTATTGAGTATTGACACCTGTAACCTGCTATGGTTTATCTACGTCTTACGTGACCGACGCTTCCGCGGGCAACGGGGCACGGGCCCCGCTCGGCGCTCACCAGCTGCCTTTAGGTCCCATGCGCAGATCGGCACGGCCAATAACATAATGTTCTATTGCACAGTCACACAGGTCGACCGTCGACGGCGGCGCAGTATATAACGTGAAAGTCGTGAACTGTGAAGTGTTCACTGTTCAAGCGTATGGCACTCGGTTGGCGGCAATGCGCAGTGCCGGTGCTTGGCTTCGTTTGTAGAAAAGAGATAGGAAGAACGTTAAAAAAAAAAGGGTGCATTTCACAGCCATGCTCAGCGGGGTGTAGGCGACGCACGCGTGTTTACTCAGTTTACTGTTTAAATAACAACTTAAATGTTTATGGTGCGTACGAGTGTACCGTGTACGACGTATCGCGGTCCTCAGTAGACATGTACATACACGTCCAACGGTAACCACAGTGCCACCGACGCGCGGGACGACGTGTTTCGGGCCGCCGGCATTGGGCGCACTGACGTCGGACTGACGCCATCGAAGAGTCGAGTTTGTGTTGATTCGTTTGTTGTTGTGTTTGGCAAAGTGGTTCCAATTTTTTATTAGTTATTTTTTTTTCGGTGCAATTGAATTCGCAAGCTTCATAATTTGTCTTCACTCTACAGATTAAACATCATCAACAACAACAATAATAATAATAACATTAACGTACTCGACAACCCCGGCTTCTGTATTCGTTTCTGCCGCACGCAAGGTGCCTATAACATATTCGTTGCTTTCCGCGCGTTCGACCCGTTGTCGGAAATTGGTCGAATTTCAGTTAATGGTATTGGTTGTTATGGGCGGAACGCCAAAGAATATTCTTCACTTGTTTCAAAGAGTGCTGAACTACGTTGCCCGCTACTAGACAGAGGAATACGCCAAGGTAAATTCTCGATAAGATCATTTTTAAATGTTGCACTGTAGCACGGTCGTGCTTCGACTGTCGGCGTTCGTCTGTTAATCCGAACTAGTCTTTTGTGTCTAACTTAAGTCATTATTGGTGACCCTTAAATATGCTTGGCTCTACTTCCTAACCTCTCATTTTTCAGTGTCGTGTATGTAACTACCTACTTTTACAGTCTTAGAATAATGTGTTTACTAAACATGGTCTATAGATTATTCACCTCCACGAACAGTTGCCTCTCGTCCACAGTAGGTAGTCACAATTTCAAATGTCAAGACATTTTATTGCGGTCCAAGAGTATTTGGCACTTCAAACTTAGGGAATGGCTTTATACTCAATATATTAAGTGTTTTTGTTATCTAGTGTTGAAATTATGTTCATGTTTTGGACTTTGTTAATTTTTAATGTTTTATACGTAATATATGTTATATATTCTACCTTCTTGTTATCTCGTGCATTTAATAATATCTTAAAATTACAAGGAAATATTATTTTGACGAATACTTATATATTATAAGAAATAAAAATTATATTAAAGGGACTATATAGATTTATTATATAATATATACATTAAATACTACATGTACTCATAATGCATTTATTGATGAACTAAGATTGCTAATTTGCCTAATTAAGTACTTAATGAAATAATTATTATAATTTAAAATTTATAAAAACTTCAACTATTTTATTTACAAGGTAAATAAATTTTAAATATCACAATTATAATTTGTATGTAATGATATACCTACAAAGTACAGACTATACTGAATATATACATTTCTATTATTTATTATAGTTAACAGAATCTCAATTATATTATTTTAATAACTATCTAGACTAGAGGTACTCACATCAAAGATAAGATAATTTTATATGAATTACATTAAAATAAAATTCCACTGTGGGAATTTGTTAATTATGGTCATTAGTTAGTTATATCTTAATTTTTGATACATAATGTTATTAACAAACATATTAATAACTTAAGGTATAATTTTAAGTACGTACATTCAAAATTAGGTATGTTTATGATATAAATTAATAATATTGGATGTATATGTATATATATTTTAAATAGAACAATTCTGTTAATACTTGTTGCTGTATCTATATAAAAAAAATGATTGTTGTTATTAAAACATTTTGGTCTAAACATTGTGATTGTTATTAAACATTTGATGATGGTTTAAAATAAATTACTGAAAAATATATATTTCCTTATTAATGAATAATACTTTAGATATATTAGGATATTTATATATCATTAGGTATACCTCTAAAAAAAAAAAATCTTTCACATCAATGATGTGCTTAAATAATTATCTAGGTTTCTTTGTGATAAATACCTTATTGTAATATAACTAATTTATAAATAATATTAAAAAGTGAATTTTTTATTAAATCTATATTTTTTGATTGTAAATATTATGTTATTTAAATAACTATCTTTATTCAGACCAAATCAATTTTTTAAAATATTTGTACTGATTAAAAACTATTAAATAATAGTTTTTCATACATATTTTTTTTGATTTCAGATTGATTCTAACTTCTTAAAAATGAATAGTATTGGAGCAATGAATTCTCCAGTGAAGCAACCTCTGCCAACAGTGTTGGCTCCTCCCACTATTTCAAATTCTTCACCTTCCAAAGTACAACAACCGCCAAATTTAACTCCACTTAATTTAAATACTTCTCAATCAGCTCAACCTTTGAGTCTTGTTAATGAACATAAAAATATTCCAATTGTTATCCCTTCGCCTGTTATGACTTCTGTTGAAAATATTGTTCCAAAAACTACTGCATGTAATGGTTTACCTGATATAAAACCAATTGGTGAGAAAATTGAAGGAGCACTGCCTAAAATTGAAACACAAGTACTCCACAATCAGGTAAATAATACTGTCAATGTCAAAAGTGCAAATGAATCTCCTCTTCCTGAAGTGAAACCTCAAGTATCAGAAGTTGAAAATCTGTCTCAAAAAAAAGATGATAAGAATAACTTGCCAATTGTTCCAACTGATAAAGTTGTTTTGCCAGAAGTTAATGTAACATCTTTAAATGATGTTATTAAGCCTGATGATATACATAAAGCTGAAAATGTAGCTTCCAAACCAAAAGAAAATGATATTAAAGTCGTTCAAGAATCTACTGAAATTAAGGCTGTAGGGCAAACAAACCAAGGGCCAACTGTTTCTGTTGAAAAGATTGAACAAGCGCCTGTGAACACTTCAAAAGTTGGTGTACGACGAAAAAGAGAACATAAAGTTAGTCGTTATTAAATAATCTTTAAGTAATTAAGATGACAGTAACTTATATTTCATATAAATTACTTTGAAGATACATAGTATACTCTAGTAATATTGGTAGATTGGACAATTGGCTTAATAAATAAGTGACTTCATTAGTTATATTTATTATTCTCTTGTATATGGTTATTTATTGTACCTACTTTTAAAAATAAAATAATATTAAACACATTTTAAATAATTAACTTACATAAAAATAGTAAGTTATAAATTATCTAATTTTTATTATTTTTTTAATGTTAAGCAACTAGAAGAAGAGGAAGAAAAGAAGGAGAAATCATTGAAAAAGGATACACCTGTTGAAGAAATAAAATCAAAGCGTACTAGACTTCCTACACAACCTTTCCAATTATCATTGTTGCCGGAAATGCACCACATTTCTAAAATTTCTGAAAAAACTGTTTCTTCTAAAATCAGCAGTGACAAATTAACAGTGTTTTACAAGTAATATTTTAGAACCATTGATACATTTTTATAAATTATTTAACTTATTTTATAAATCAAAATATTTTTATAAATCAGAAATGAATTTTTGGCTGTACGAAATGAAGACGGAGGATTTTATTTATGCCAAGCTATGCAAAATATTCATAGAGCTAGTCGTCGCATTCGTATTAGATGGCTAACTCAACATCCTAATGATGAATTTACACCAGATTTTTATGACCATACAGGTATACATTTTGAATTATTATTATCTTATATGTTTTAAAATAAAAACTGCTCCATAATATGTAAATGTTATAATTAACAAGTATATAATATATATCAAATAAAAACACGGAACTTTTCTACTTTACTGGACACCCTAATTTTAGACAATTTTTTTTTTTTTTTGAAACCCATGTATTCGATGTTTAAAAAAAATCGGGGCAAATCAATAGTTTTTGAGTTAAAACAAATCTCAAATTTGAGTATGTCGTAGTGTAGTTTACTTAAATAAGTGATTTGTGGCACCCATACGTGTTTCAAGTGTGGCGCTGTGGTCACATCAAAGTGTAATATCAAGCAGAATCATGTTCGCTTCCCGCAAAGTGTTAAAATTTTTTGCACTTTTTTCACTACTTCTTTAACTGATTATTCCATATTAAGATGATTATGATTTATCATCCAAAATGCATTTCGGTTGCAACTCGATACTTAGCTTGGTCACTCGCTCAGACATAACTATTACAAAATACATTATTTTCAAAGTGCTATAACTTAAATCTAATAATTAGCCCCAATTTATTTTTGCACCATCGTTTTTAAAATGTCAAATTACATCAGGTGCAAAAAAAATTTTTACAACATTTAGGGTGTCCGGTAAAGTAGAAATATACCAATCATTTTAATTAGCTAAAACTAAAACACAGAAATTTAATTATTGATTTAATTTTTACAGAGTTTGATTGTATTTTGACTAATATCACATTAAAAAAAATTCAAAAGGAACAGTGGAAATTACCTGAAAAAGAAAAGTTAAGAATTGAAAATATATTGAAACGATCTATTGATGTTGAAAAAGGATCAGAAAAACCTTCAGTTACTGAAGAACATCCAGATGGGTGTATGTATTATAAACACCTTTTATTTAATAAAATTAATGCTAATTTTGTTGACTATTGTTAAACATTTATTTTTCAATCACTATAATTAAAACATTTATCATTTTAGTGGACGTGAGTTTATTCAAAGATGAAGCTCAACTAACTAAGAAAAAAAGTAGCAAGAAAAGTATAACTGTTAAAAGGAAGGTATCAACTGATGAACAACCAGTAAAAAAGTCATCTAGATTGTCTAAGAAGAAACCATCTTATGATTTTGGGCATTCATCATCTGAAAGTGACGATAATGATGAAGAGGACAATAGTAACCAAAAAAAATCATCAAGCAAAAAAATGTTGAAAAAAAAGGTCATTGCTAAAGAACCTGCTAAAAAAGTAATAAGCAATGTGTCAAAACCTAAAATACCTTCGGTTAGAAAAACACAAGCTCCTGTTAAACCAACTTATGTACTAGCCTCAGTTTCATCAGCAGTGAAAAAAAGGGAAATAATTGCTACAAAACAAAAAAAAGAGAACAGTGTTTCAGATAAAAAGTCTTCCAAGAAAGTAGAAACAAAATCTCCAGCTGTTCCACTGCCTTCAGAGAGATCATCGAAAACTAGAAGTAAAATATTTTCTTACCATTAACTGAATTATAATCAAACAATTAAATAAACTTATTTTGTTATATTTCTGAAAAATTTATAAAAATTGACATTGGTAAGTTGAGCTATGAATCAATTTTAATGCCATTTTTAAGTAGGTATCGACCTGTATGTGTTATCTCAGTTAATGATCAAATTACCATACTAAATTTATGTTCAGCTGATCTGATTTTGTATCAGAGTTATTAACTTATCAAATTTAAATATAAGGATATTATCTAGATCATCTACTACATTTTAAATTATTTAAATATATTTTAGTGAGTCTTAAAAAATAAAAAGTTGTAATATTTTACTTATTTATAATAATTTACATTAAAATAAATTATCCAAAGAAGCTTATAAAATCCCTGTGATAATAAATAATCATTTTAATATTAATACAAAATAAGTTCTTCTAATGCCAAATTTACTATACTTTATGTTTCATAACAGGCATTATTACAATTGAAAACTATTAAATTATTTTATTATTTTTCATTTGTATAAATATATATGAATTCCGTTTTTTTCTAAAGTATCTCTTGTTTATAATAGACATTTTACTAACCTTCATTTGATTAAGTATAATGTCTATTGTTTACTTTGTGTATGAGTTATGACTTATGGATCAGTTAAGTTATTTTGTAGAACATATTTGTAGTTGTATTGTTAAAGGAGGAGAAGTGCTGGTTAGGTTTCTAATGTGTTCACGGTATGGGTTGAGGTATATAATAAACAGTATTTATTAATTTTTGTACATTATTGTTTTATGGAATTCTAATTTAATAAAAAATCTTGTAATGTTCAACTTATTTTTTAATATTTTTTTAGATGCAGGAAATGCTGTTTCAGCAAAAATAACTACTGCTGGTATTGGAATAGCTAAAAGTAACCCCAATGATCGAAAAACACTAAGAAATCGTAAATGATGATAATAATAACTGACTTTGTAAGTAATATAGTCTACTACTTGTTTGAACAATATTTAAAAATTCATTTTGTTAATATTATCAATTTAAATTAATTCTGATTTCTTGAAAGACTACATTTTTATGTTAAACACATACCATATCACAAATTGTTTTGATGTGTTGATCCACATTCTTGTTTAACTTTTATAATTTTATACCTTTTTCGTTTATTATTTTTTATTAAGTTTTGAGTAACTTAGGTAGCTAATAGCATTAAATTTCAAAATAATCCGAAAATATTTAATAGGTAATTTATATTGTTATTTTTTTTTTTTTTTAACAATAGTACTTAATGGCTATTATTTATCAAATGTGTCAATTTAAATTATTGTTAGATGTCAATGCCAACTTTTTAAATTGTATTTTTACTTATTAATTATTTTCTATTTAAAACATATTTATGGTATTTTAAAGTGTAATTTTATTTAATGTTTTTGTGAGTTATTCTTGTATTTTGGAAACTGAATATTATGATAATCTATATTTTTCAATTAAACTTATTGCTTTACTTTAGTTTTATGAATAATAATGTATAAAAGATAGTTAATTCTTACATCATATTTTTAAATACTGTATGTATTAATACAATTTATCTTTGTATGTTCTGATTAAATATAATGTTATTAAATAGTAGTCACTTTTGGCATTGGCATCTTTCTATGAATTTATCTAAATATAATTTATTCAGTTATAAAACTGTATTATTTTCTAATTGATTACTTGATTTATATTCTTTTTTTTTTATTCTATTTAAAATAAATAGAATAATGAATGTGCACCAAGTTCTTGTAAATGTATTGACTTTGTATTTCTTACGCACAAAAATATTTAGTTTAAAAAATAATTGTTTACTTCCATGAAAACTTATTGTTCCAAATGTTTAATTTATTACTTACAGTACAATTCAATTTAATATTTTTATTAATAACTATAAACACAAATTGTAAGCTCTTTATAATATTGTATTGTATATAATGAATTAGGATAATATAGCCAATATAATATATAGATATATATTTATATAAATATACATATTAATAAATAATATTAGATTACAATTTTAAAATCTTATATTATTAGTTATGTAAGTTAAGAAAAAAAATGATTGTTTTGAGTGACGTGGTTTTGCCATATTTGCAATATCATAATATTTTTATTAATTTACAAGTGTAAAATTTTATCGTGTCTGTGTGTTGTAAATAACCATGAATCTAATATTCTGGTATTGATGTCAACCTGCTTTGATATTGTTTTGTAAATCTATTGATTTTATTTTTTATTTTATACCAATAGTAGGGGTATGCACTTTAGAAAAAAAAACATATTTATTTACCAACAACTTTTTAATTATAATATATATATATATATACAAGAAAAAAATTATTATTGTAAATATTATAAATTTGATTAATTATTTTAAGTGAATTTAAAAATATATTCAAACAATTTATTGTACATGTTTGTGTTTTAAAATTTATGAGTTTATTTTTTTATTATTGAATTCAAATTTAATTTGAATACCCTAGGAACATTTCTGATTGTTAATGATATGCGTTTATTTCTTGTTAGTGGAATTCCATTTTGATAATTTGATCCAAAAAATGTTATATTGGATATTTTATTATCAATGATATCATTGGTAATCTCTTCAATGCCATGCATGTATTCGGTATACATTTTATCCTGTAAAATTAGTAGACTTCTTCTTTCCAACAATAAACTGTACACTTTCTCACTTGATATAACTGCTTCGTCCTAAAATGATTAAAAGGTTCTATTCATAGTTGATTGTATTTAAATTAAAAGAATATTAATTTAATTTTAGGAAAAATTTTAAGCAGTAGTGTGCTGATAAATTATCAGAAGAGGCATACTAGCATTTTGATTACCCATGCACTCATACCACTCATGTCTTTTAATCTAGATTTTATTATATTTTTTTTTTTAATTAACAACAATTATAATAAACTTTTTACTGCATCAAATCCATTGCCTACCCACCTATTCACCCGCCCATTTTGGTCTTACGGAAATAAGACTACCTCAGCACACCATTTATTTCAAGTAAAAGTAATCATGTACAAAAATAAATAAAACTTATTCTATAGTAATTTTTTAATTTATTAAAAAAGCTTTTAGGTATGGATTTGATTGATAAATTAAATTAAAATGCAAAAGGAATAAGTAATTTTATAAAAAGGATATTTATTATTATTTTTTTTTAACTTGTAAATATATTTATTAATTTTGAGGCATAAAGATAAAAACTATAAGGGTCAATTGTACCATCTCCGATTAAAGTTAACCGTAGTTTAATCGGCCGAATTTGGTCGTTTAAAAATCTGTTATCAGCTGATTAACTCTTAATCACTGATTAATCATAGACAGTTGTATAACTAGGCCTAAAGATATTATATAGTAAAATGTAATATTACGATCTTACCTTAAGCGACTTATAAAAGTTCAGTACAGTGTGAGATCCACAGTTAATTGTACTTACGGTAGGAAAAAATAAACTTCCGTCTAAATGGGGCTAAAAGAACAACATTGATTTTAACAGCTAATAATCTTTTATGTTATAAACATATACCATGATCCCTTGTCCAGATAGGTATTCATTAATTAACACATGGTTGGGTTTGTTAATGCTAGGAAATACTTGAAGTCTGTCTACTTGATCGATAAATCTTTTTAACCACTAAAACACGATGAAATTTAAATTATACTTTATTATTACAAATAATTAAGCAAACCACGCTAACATCAGGAATTTTTTCAGGAATAAGTCCTTTAGTATGAGGCGTTCCTCCCCAATTTTGAACTCTTCTATTTTTCAATTGACACCATTTTGGTTTTGGTGCTTGATTTACTTTCTCCATTATGTATGTTTCTTGATCTTCAGTTATAAAATTTGGTATATAATAAGCCGTATCGTCGACCTTAAAACGACAATAATTATTATCAGTCGAATAATATCAACTAATATGTCACTAATTAATATATTTACGGTAGTCAACTTATAATCCTTTAAATTCATATTTTCCATTTCAAATCTTGATCGTAATTCCACAAAATAACAAATCATTAAAACAGGAAATCAACACATGATTTATGACAATTGACAAAATGTTTTCATGCAGGAAATAAAAAACTGTAATTTAATATTTTTTGCACAAAAATACAGAATAGTTATACTGTGCAATATTATATATCACTCTTAATATACTCTATCAGTCTTGATTTTGTGCTTAAACTGTTACAACTAGAAGCATGCGATATAGGATATTGTGAATATGAATATTGTATTATTGTGTCACTGTGATGTGCATTGTGCATGTGCTTGTTGCTTATAATTTTATGAATAATTATGATAACGATAAGACTTATAATTATATCACAGAACAATAAATTGATATTAATTAATATCTATGTTAAAACCATGGTCTTATTAGAAGATTCTAAGACCGTGTTTAAAACAAAAAATATAGAATGAGAGATGAGAATAATTCTCCCAGTGCCCAGTGGTCATGGTCAGTGACCACGAATTAAGATATACATATATATATCTTAATTCCTGTCAGTGACTGATGTTATCTATAGCAGATTAACCAACTGTTAATATAAAACTAACATAATGGTTTTTTTCAACTTTTTTTTTTATAGTTTGAACTTTGTACTTTAAAATGTCCTATCAATTGTTATAATTTTAGTTTTAACTATTAATTAGCTGATCAGCAATCAGCTACAAGCTTGTACTCAGTAGGTATTCAGTATTCACGCAATAGTCGTCAACGGAAAGGTATCTTAGAAAATATTTTATTTAAATCTTATATTTTAAAACAATATAGGTAAATAATTAAAGAGTATACATAGTTAATCTGTTAGTAAAACACAGTATTCGTTATTTTTACTAATTTTATTTTTTTATAGGTACTAGATAGTGTTTACCTACAATTAAACCTTAATCATGTTGAAATTTCAAACAGGAAAGGTATGCTAATTTCTTCATTAAACACCATCTCAATTTTTGATACATAAAGAACATATACTTCTATTATTTTAATAAAATATTATTTCAATAGAACTTAATAATTTATACCCAACGGTCTATATCAACTTCCTCAACATTAAGAGATGTTTTCATCATCAGTGCTACTAGAACTCCAATTGGTTCTTTTGGTGGATCATTGAAGAGTCTTTCTGCTACCAAACTGGGTGCCATAGCTATTCAAGTGAGTATATAGTATTTTAAATATTAGTTTTGATAATTATCATATAATCAACATTTAATTTAATAACATGAATTAGACACTTGGAATAATAGTTCAAAATAAAATTAACAAATACATTCTTATTTCTTAACTACAATTCATAACAAACGATTGTAATTATAAAAAAGCATTGCATAGTTTTTTTCATAAAACAATAAACGACTTTCACTCTCACAAAAAAAAAATTGAATACATTTTTAATAAGATAACTGACTAATAGTAATTTATTTATCTATTACTATTCATAAAACTATTAATCATTAAATTAATAAAAAATGCACTTTATTTTTACAACAGGCTGCTGTTGAACGATCTGGAATTTCAAAAGATGAAATTCAGGAAGTTTTTATGGGAAATGTATGTCAAGGTGGGGTTGGACAAGCGCCAGCTAGGCAAGCAACAATATTTGCTGGTAAATTAGTGAATTTTTGTAATTACTATGCTTAATTATTTAACTATTAATTATAATAATTACTTTATAGGATTACCTAAATCAACTATATGTACAACAATAAATAAAGTCTGTGCTTCTGGAATGAAGTCGGTCATGTTAGCTTCTCAAAGTCTAATATGTGGCCATCAACAAATAGTAGTTGCTGGTGGTATGGAATCTATGTCTAATGTTCCGTTTTATCTAGCAAGAGGCGACACAAAATATGGTGGTGTGAATTTATCTGTCCGTTTATTATTTATATACGTAAAACATTCATACATAAATAATTCATTTTAGTACATTTTTTTAAAAAAATATTAATAGGATGGAATTGTGTTTGATGGTCTAACTGATGTATATAATAAAGTTCACATGGGCAGTTGTGCTGAAAATACAGCTAAACAATGTGGCATAAGTAGAGCACAGCAAGATGATTTTGCCTTAAGTAGTTACAAAAAAAGTGCTGAAGCTTGGAAACAAGGACATTTTGCCCAAGAAATTGTTCCAGTCAGTGTTCCTCAAAAGAAAGGTACCCATTAAATGTAATTTTTTTTTTTTGTGTGTGTTATGCTAATGATTCCAGCATTTTAAGGTAAACCTGATATTGTTGTATCTGAGGATGAGGAATTCAAAAGAATAGATGTTGAAAAGTTTAAAAAATTGAATACAGTTTTTCAAGTAAATATTTATTATTGCTATTTGATTTTTTTTTAAATTTTTTTTTTTTTTTAGAAAGAAAATGGCACAGTTACTGCTGGAAATGCATCAACAATTAATGATGGGGCTGCTGCTTTAGTTTTGACAAATGAAAATGTTGTAAAAGAATTAAATTTGAAACCATTAGCTAGGGTAGTTGCATTTCAAGATGGTGCTACTGACCCTATTGATTTTCCAATTGCTCCCGCATTTGCTATACCCAAAGTATGTTAATTTTTTTTTTTTTATTGGACTCTAATTATGTTTATTAGTCATAGGAGGGGTGGAAAAATGGCTCATCATCAGCAGTTTGAATTAAGGTGCAATTGGCAACTATCTCTAGATAAATGACTATCTAGAGACTAGTGATTACCAATTGGTATGAAGCCTAACCATTTTGTTAAAACTCAAATTGTTTTAGGGCAGCGGTTTCCAACCTTTCTAGTTGTGCGGACCTCCAATTTTGTAAAAAAATCTTTGAGGCCCACTATAATAGCACATGTATATACGTATTATAAATTATAATTATAAAATATATATGAGATAAAACTACATTCAAACCACAAACGTTCCATACCGTACACTTATTTTACACTGTAGTTATTACTAGTTAATATTGATAAAATATTATAAGCATGAAACAAATATATATATATTATTTATAATAATATGATATTGTTCACGGCTCAGTACCGTACTGCTCGCGGCCCATAGGTTGGGAACTGCTGTTCTAGGGACCTCTTTTTTCATATATCCTCCTATTGCCTGTATTATCTTGCAATAAAGAAATGCCCACTAATTAGTCTTTAACCTTGATCTCAGAATCCCACCCTCTCACAAATCAGCTGTCCAATTATAAAATTTTCCAAACATACATAAATTTAAAAAATATATATTAATATTAATTATTGAAATTAATTAAATTCTAGTTGTTAAGCAAAAGTGGTATTTCCAAAGATGACATCGCATTGTGGGAAATAAATGAAGCTTTCAGTGTAGTTGTTTTAGCTAATATAATGAAATTAGGTCTTGATCCATCTAAAATCAATGTTCATGGTGGTGCTGTTAGCTTAGGTCATCCAATCGGGTAAATATATCACTCATCATACATAATTTGATAAATTTTATAAAAATATATTATATATATTTTTTTTTAGTATGTCTGGTGCCAGAATTGTGGTTCACTTAGCTCACGCATTAAAACCAGGACAAAAAGGTGTAGCTTCCATTTGTAATGGTGGTGGTGGAGCATCATCAATTCTTATTGAACGTTTATAATACTTTGTAAAAGTTATATTTAATACTTAATTATAATTGCAGTATAATTATGAGTTAAAACTGCAATTAATTTATATAATGGTTATATTTTTACTCGTGGATAAAGAAATTATATTGAAAAATATTATTAAAATAGATATTATATTTTATTAAAATTTCAAAATTATTTATTTATAATACTACTAAAATAGTTTTTTTTTACATCTTCGATCACATTGTCTATAAGCTTTAATGCCTTATATTTATCTACTTGTTTGACCTTAAATTCAGTAGCTTTGAACTGGACTTTGTTTTTTAATTTTATTGGTTTAATTTCAAATTTGTTCCAGAAATTGTTTAACCAATTTACATCTTCTTGTAAATCCTATAAATAATATTATTTAGTTAAATCTATAAAATTTGTTCATAAACTATGTCATATACCTTTGGAACACGTAAGTATACATGTATGTTCTCTTTATTGTAAGCCAAAAATAAACAAGGTATTTCACCACAAACATGTACGACATGTTCAAAATCATAACAATTGTCATCAAGATAGGCTGCATCACAGTCAACAAAACCCACAGCATAATTGTCTTCGCATAAATCCTTTATTGCATCACATAATATCTGCCTGAATATAATAGATTAGTGGATATCAAACAAAATTTATACATTATAACACAATAATTATTTACATTTTTTTTTCTTTTATTATTTTCTGTATTTTTCTTTCAGTAGCAAATATCTTCTTATTTATTTGAATTTGAACTTTCAACGGTATATAGTTTTGGAAAACATTTTTTAGTTCTGATTTTAATTGGTTCTTATGATTCATCATCAAATGCACCTTAAGTAAAAAATATTTATCTTATGATTATCATATAAATGGGATTCTACTTTAATGAGTGATTTACCTTTGTTGAAGAAATATTATTTAAATTAGTTGAATTCACCAAATGTTCAACAAAATTTGATTTTTCTATTAATTTTTGACCAAAAATTCTTGCTTCTGCACATAGTGGCCCAGTTACTGCCATTATGGTGCATTCATTACTAAGACATTTATATTGGACAATACAAAAATCGATCACATCTAATGTATTTTGAACGTGTGTACCACAACATGCTTCTCTAGATATGTACGAATTATCAATATTATTGTACATATCAATTACATGTAATTCATCTGGATACACTTCTCCTGGAAGTAATGTGACATTAATTTGGTTTAAATCATTGGATGTCACTGTAGTCCTTTTAACAGGTACTGCAGACTGTATTATATTATTAACTTTATCTTCTATCAATAAGGCATCTGTATAATTAATAAAATGTAATAATTAATGACACCAAACTTAAATAACATCAAATATCTTGTTAATAATGATAAACCTTCTGGTAAAAACTTTTGACCAAAGAGTGCAAATGTGAATGACGTAAAATCTTTTTTTACACAACTTGACAATTGAGTAGTAACGATTAAATATGAGTTTAAAACAGAATTTAATATATGAATTGACGAATGAGCACGCATTAGACCAAGTCTATAGTTTGAATCAACTTGAACATTTAATTCCTTTTCCCTAAAAATGTATTCACAGATATAATAATATTAACATTGGAAACTGTAAATGTAAAGAAAAACAGTACCTTAATAATATAGGCCAATCACTTGATTCAATATGATGCAAAATAACACCAGTTTCTTCAATTTTGTCTACACCAGTAACATTAAATACTATTCCATTGTTAGTTTTGATAATACCAATATCATTTTGTTGTCCTCCAGCTGTACAATAAAAAGATGTTTTGTCTAGTACTAACGAAACTATATCTCCTTGCTCTTTGATATCAGGTTCAGTTACAATAATACCATTGATATCAACAATTGCTAGAAGCTTAGCAATAAGAACTGGTGATAAATATGATTTATTATTATAGCGAATAATTTCATACTTAAAACTATCATCAGTTTTAGGAATATTTTCGATCATAATATAATTGTTTGATTTTTTTTTAATATGTTTAATGGTTTTTGTTTGCAATTTTTTTAATTTTTCATGAAGTTCATTCCAACTTGCTGGTTTTCCTAAAAATATATACATATATATCATATGAATACTAAATCAATAATTCAATAATGACAAAGATAATGCTTTACCCATGACTTCAGCTAGCCTTTCAATTGTTTTCTTTTCGAGTCCAAATGCATCATATAAAGTAAATGCTGGTATATTTTTCATATTTTTGTTTTTCATTAGATAATTACAAGCTGGTACAAATCCCGTACATTCTTCATATGGATCAAAATTCTTTAATGTTGGACATTTTTCAACCACCATTTTCCAATCTTTGGAAACAGATTTTCTTAGTTTATTAAATATAGTGTACTCATGTTTCATTAAATGTTTGACCTACAATTGTATACAGATATTTAGTTATTTAAGATTATCCAAATAATTTAACTTAGAATGTACAAGTGTACAACATGGTAATTATAGTTAACCTTTTCATTATTTTTAATCAGTTCTGGATACACATTACCAAGACTATTTGAAACTTCATCAGCGATATCACACATCAAAGTGTACCCGGCTTGAACTTTAAAATTTGTTTCAGCCAATATAAATGATTTTCGTATCAGTCTTCTCAATTTATGACTAAAATAGTATCAAACATTTAAATTAACAGTTCAAAACTTAAAACTATTATAAAAATCACTTTTGACTAGGCAGCATATTATCTGAGAGTGCAACAGTAATCATTCTCCCGTGGTCTGCTAAAACCCGATAATAAGTATCCAAACTAGTGTTATCATAATATGATCCTTTGTACTTTGATATTTTGCAGGCCTAGTTATAATAATAATACTTCTGAATAAAATTTTTTTTGTTTTTCTTAGTCGTATGAATTTCTTACATTAAATATTATGTCAAATATAGGTGAAAATAAATCTGTATCGTAAGTAGATATTTTATCTTGCAACACCATTGTCAGACGTTCCAATCCCATTCCAGTATCTATGAAATAATTTGGTAACTTCCGCATAGTATTTTTTTCTCTATATAAAATCTAATTCATTAATGGTTAACTAAAAATCAGTTATATTAAAAAAGAAAAAGTTACCGAGAATATTGAATGAAAACTATGTTCCAAAGTTCAATAAGATTTTTCCCACCAGACGGTGGATAATCAATGTGTATCTCTGTACAAGGCCCGCAAGGTCCTGTTTCTCCCATTTCCCAAAAATTGTCATTTGCTCCATTCATAACAATATGATCATCATTTACACTGTAATAACATATAAATATGAATAATTGATAATTTGAAATATAAACAACAGAATGTAATCTTTCCTTTTTTCGTCATATTAATTTATATGCTAGTAATGCTTTCAGGATTTTGGGTTTTATAAAATAGAAAACAAAAGAGTTTAAAAATAGAAATTCTTTAAAATTGTTAAAAAATTGTCTAATTCAATGTAGGCAAGAGTTTAAATACTGATATTATTAATCTATTAAAAAAATGTTAAACACAAATACACTAAATCTGTTTTAAATTGAATAGAAGTCTATGTAGTAATTCAAATCACCTTCACTATACTCAGCAAAGTATTACATATTTCGAACTTAGAAGAAAAGTTAAAAAACTAATGTTTTTATATGACTTACTAAATGGTAATGATGATAACCCAGAGTTGCTTTTGATAGTTGGCTTTCACACTAATAAAATCAACTTCAATATAATACATTTTTTGTGTTCTGTTTTTTATCACAAATTATAGCTCAGCATCATACTTTCTCGAGTCCTAATGTTAATAAATAAAATAACAAATTTGTTGATTTTTTTTTCTTTTTGCCTTATGAAATTTTTAAGTTGGATGTTTATAACACATTTACTAATTGTATTTTATACTTTGTTTAGTTCTATTTATTGTACATTATCTTCATTTAATTTCATTTGTTAATTGTATCAATAACAATGTTCTATCTATTATTAAAGGGTTTATACAATTTATAAATAAATAAAAATTAATAAATATTAACCCAATATGTTTCCATATTTGAAGAGTTTCATCATCAGCTTTTACATCAAGTGTTTCATCGCCATTAAATACAGTACAATATAATTGCTCGGTGGGTATATTGAAGGGCGGTGAAGTCAATAAATTCCAAGCCAGACGGCATGCTTCAGCCTATAAAAATTAAGTTTTACAGATTTGCTTAACACATTTTACATTAATTTCAACCTTGCCATAACGTCCAAAAGACCAGTTCCCAAGCATTTCAAAAAATGTATGATGGTAACCATCAGAACCAACAACATCCAAATCATTGTGTTTACCACCAACCCGTATGCACTTTTGGCTATTGGCGACACAATTTGCTGCTAAAGTTCTTTGACCAAGTAATACACTCTTAAACTAATCAAAAAATAAATAAATAAATAAATAATAAGTATTTTTATATAATTTTAACATGCTTACCTGACACATTCCAGCATTTACAAAGGCTATTGTGGGATCATTATATGGTACTACAGGACTAGATTTAATGTACTTGTGATTATTTTCTTTTACAAAATAATCAATGAATCGTTTACGTATTTCATTTGAAGACAAAAATGATTTAAAACGTATTCTGTTATTAATATTTAATGGTTTAAACCTTAGCTTAATCATTTCTTCATTTCTTTTAAGTATCTGTAAGAGAAACAAATATTCTAGTAATTTTGAGGTGCATATAATATCCATGTAAATGGGAAGTCATTTCTATCATGAATAAATTGTTATTTTAATCAGAAACATTAGTATAATATTGAAACAAGTATAATACATTTTGTCACAAAACAATAAACTGCAGAGAGTAATAGTATCACCGCTTAAAACTGAAATTCTATACTTCGACGGCTGTCTGTTTTTGAAAGATGTCAAACGGTAGAATTTGAAAATATAAATTTTTAACTTGTAAATATTAACATTTTTATATACACGAGAGAATCAGCTGAGTACCAGTCATAAGAGGTGAGAGTCTGGCAGCTGTTCCCGATTTCCAAAGCTCGATGACCGGTAGTTTTAAACGTTAAAATTTTTCTTGACTTGGCGAGCATCTAATGCAGACACGCATGGATAAAAATGAAAATATTATACAAGGATTACAGTCTACGGGCTATACCATGATAAAATTAAAATATAATTTTTATCATGGACTGTACTTCTGTTTCGGCAAATATTGGTTAATTAATAATTTACAATTCAACTGCGCGCAAAACTCTCTCTTATCATACAATATATTATAATCACTAAAGGAATACTGTGTTATCGTCACAGATATTATATAAAATCACAGACTTCAGCTAGGTATATAGACATCTGTGTATAAAATACTTCAAAAAAATATTTCAAAATAATTCAAATATTTATATACAGATAAGATAATAAATTATCTATATCTATGATCATGAACTAAGATTATCTTAGGTTGGATGGTTGGATGTCTATTGGTTGGCACGTATAAACTTTCTGATATAGTAAAAGCTTAGATATGTATACCAACCAATCACAGAAAAGAATTTTCTATGCACGTACACATAGTACATACACTACACATACCTAACCTAGTGAAAACCCGCCTTTAAATTTGAATCCAATGATACCTAATTAGTAATTATCATTGTATACGAAAAATGATTCTCAGCGAAGATTAATTGTTAGCCTAAGATATAATTTTCAGTGGTTAGTGAAAAATGTGGTTTATGTTTTAATGGCCTGAATACATCAAAATGTAAGTTCTTTTGTAATTATTATAAGCTAAACTTATGGAATATCTCGTATTGAACTTTCAATTCTTAGCTACTTATCAAAAATTTTTATGAATCATACCTACAAAATAATTTGCAAATATTCATGGTTTTGACGAATTTTTGTCAACATTTGAACTTCAAATGCTAACCAAAAAAAAATTGTGCCTATGTATTCTTATAATTTTTTAATCACTATAAGAATAACTTATGAATAACTTTGTATTAAATTCTCAAATATTTCGATTGGGCCAAAAAAATTTTATCGACACTTCAAAAAAAAATTGAAAATTTCAGTTGTCTATAAATAGCTCAAAAAAATTCAAAATATTTTGAAAATTAAATCATGTAAAAAAATGACAATCTAAATAATTGGTAAAATTTTCAAGTATCTACGACTTATACTTTTGAATCATAACAAATATTTAAAATCGTTTGAGGATAAATCGTTCTCGTTACGCTATTTCGTAAAAATTTAAAATTCAAACTCACTTAACATTTTTCCTATAATGATGATTCGAGTTTTCTCTATAGCTACTTGAAGGAAAATTTGTGAAAAACTTAGTGTTGTATTTTTAATCCTTAGTTATTTTTTTTAGCTATAATAAGAACAACTCATAAGGAAACTTGTATTAAATTTTCAAAATTTTTTGGTAATCCGAAATTATTTTATCGACATTTGGTGAAAATTTCAAGTATTTACAGTGATTAGTTTTTGAATTACAACCATATAAAAAAATCGATTTGGTCGAAAACTATTTTTGCGTAAAAATTCCCGTATTCCCTTAATTTTTTTTTGGTTTTTCCCGGCGCTTTTGAAAACTATTGGGAAATTCAGAAAATGACCTCACCAATGCACCAGCTAGATTCACTCGAAGAATTGGAAGAGCTACTGAAGTTGAAAATCGAAGCATTATATCGTCACGTTCTCGTGTACACAAACACAAAAAAAGAACAGACAACATTGTAAAATCAATAAATTAATCGCTCCGCTCAGAATCTAAAACAATCGATTTTGTCAAACATTTTCAGATGGTTTTTCCTAATTATTGAATTCAATGAAAAGTTTTTATTTGTGGCCCCCGACTGAACTCAATTTTATCATAGAATCAGAAGAAAATACTGAAAAAAGCAACTTAGGTATTAACAAAAAAAAGTATAGAAACAATAATACTTAGATAATTAAAACATACAATATGAAACCAATAAATTCATTGAACTGCTACAATCTAAAATAGTAATTGATTAATTAATATTATTTATTAGTGTTTATAATAAATGTTTTAATATATGGAATTGTATTCAAAACAAAGTGATAATAATTTATGGAGTTGTGTTATTTGCGACCACTTGATAGATGCTTTTAAAAGTATTCTGAAACATTCAGTACATTTTTATGACTTCTTTACTTCATTTAGGTTTCTATGGTTTCTTGATATTAATGTTTTTCTTTTTCTCCACAGCCATCTACTATAGACTAAGAATAATACAATAGAATAAATATCAGCGAGTACAGCAATATACCACCAAGAAATACTCAAAATAAATACTAAATAAATAAATATCTAAATAAATAAATACTTATATGTAATTGACTGTCTATATAATTTAAATTGCTTTTTTTTTTTTTTTTTAAAGAAAATTATTGTTTTACAGCATAGATAATAAAGAATAAAAAAAAAATAGAAAATATATTTTACACATGTTATAAGAGTATAACATGAATTCTTAGTTGGGAAACTAAATATTACTAAGAGTTTGTTTTTAGGTGATCAATACAAGACTTTTAGCTGTAAGTTATTAACAATATAATAAAATATAATAATTTGATTTAAAATCTATTAATTTATTTTGATTATAATAATATAAACTAATATTATATACATACAAAAAAAAATTGGTAAACAATATAAAATATAAATACAACATAATATATCAATATTTTATTCTTAAAACATTTTGATAGCATGGCAATTAGATCTCTCTATTTTTCAACATAATAACTATAATATAATTCACTAAAACAACTTTGGAAATAAATAAAAACAATAAATATACATATCTAAAACAATACTATAATAATTAAAACATTTTGTGCTATTTCAAACAATAAGAAGCTCTGTGCAATTTCATTAATGATCGAGTATTCTCAGATTGCCAGACACTATCTTGTTCTCGAGTGTTGCATTTGAAGGGATGTCGATTCTATCTCCGTGATTGGCAATGATAATAACAGTTCCCTAAAAACATTACATTAATTAATATTTAATATATATTTAAACAAATACTTCACAATAATAGAATTTAATTCTTACTTTTAAAGAAACATTTCGACCGAATGTTACGTCACCAGAAACTGTTAAATGATCCAATTCTAAAATATCAGGAATTGTTGCAAAACGTGACAAAAAGTCTTTTACTTTTGCAAAATCTTTATCACCAAGTTTAACTAAAGGAGTTGTAGGAAACATCCTCAATGGACTCATTGACAATGATCCATTTTTCATGTGGTACAAATTGCTCATAACCAATAGAAGATCAGATGTTTTTTTAACTGGTAAGAAACGACTTCTAGGTACATTTATACCTATTTTTTTTTTTATTCATACAAAGATAAATAATATTAGTATTTACAAGCCATTTAACAGAACTATAAAATTATTTTTTTTTCACATACCAAGACCACCGTTAAATGATTTCATAGCTGCGCCAACTGCTGTTTCAAGTTGAATGATATTTAAATTGTTGTCCAATGTTTTATTATTGACAATGATTTCCAAATTCATGGATCCTTCATTTAAAACTTTCTCAATAGCATTAAGTTTAATCCATAAGTTGTTGGTATTGAAAAACTTAAATTTTTTAACTGATTTAAATTCTTCAAGATTTTCTTTGGGAACTTGTGCTATTTCCAATAGTCTCAATTTATTCTCATACTGAATTAAAGTACCACCTTTTACATCAGCTTTAGTTTTATTTGTAACTTCCATTACAAATTCAAGGTTTGTTTCTTCAGATTTGTGGCCCAGTAACATGTTAAGGATATTTAGGTCAACAGTTGCACCTAAGTTGTCAATGTTAGAAATGAAACAATAATCACGACCCTAAAGAATTAATACAATTAATTAATAAAATTCTAAAAATTGAAAATTTGTTCTATAGTACTAAGATAATAAACATATTTGTTTCCTATGGTTAGTAAACATACAACACGGGAAAATAAACATTCTGCATAATCCAAAAATAGACATTCTGTAGTCTCATATTAAGAGGATTTCAAAATAACACATAAATGTATTTATCTATATACTTATTAAAGTAAGACCAAATTTTATCTTTCTCAAACAAAATTAGATAAAGAAAACATCTAACCAAAATTACTAAATCAGTAATATAATAATATGATGTTATATTATATAGACCATTTTAAATACTAACTTAAGAAACTATACCTAATCAAAAATAAGACCATGACTTGGTGCCAAGTTGTGCGCATGGGTGTGGCCTCTTTCCACAACGCTAGCATACTCAATCGGAATTGTTTGACTAGGTGGGGACTAAGCGTCTGACCATCTCGGACAAAAACTGGTTGCGGCCAGGTCACCGTCTTATTTTAAATTAGGTATAGTAACTAGTAAACTTTATTTCAATTAACTTCTTGAATATACGATTAACTATCAAAAGAAATACTCTGTAAAGCACAATATTATTATCCTAATTCTATATTTCCTTAATTTTAACTATTTTTCTACTAAAAGTAAAATGATGTAAATAACAGTTTTGACATCACAGCTAGAATGTATTTAACTGAGATAACTATTGTGTTTCATGTAAATGATATCCTTCTAATAAAATTTAAAAAAAAACTTACACTATCAATAAACTTTTGCAATAATCCTGAATTTTTAAAACTATCATAGAAATCTCCATGACCTGGAGGATACCATCTAAAATACAAAATAAGTCATTTTTAGTAATACAAAATTAAATGTTGATATTATTTATCCAACTAACGCTTCAATGTTGCCTTCAATATCACAGTCTCGTGCAATTGGTAAAAGTGATTCTTTAGATACTCTAGGAAAACAACTTTGGTTAAATGTATATATCTCGACCTGAAGTCCTTTATATTTACGAATGATTTGTTCAGTATCTTTATCCGTATTAAAAGAGTTCATTAAAACCAATGGTACATTGACATTGTATTTTTTATTTAAGTGCTGCAAAAAAAAATGTAAGAATGAATATTATTAAAATGAAAATATTTTTTTTTATATTGACTTACCTCAATCTGTTGGACTGTTAAATCAAGAAAAGTAAGATCATTTCTAACTTGAATAACAGATTTTGGACCACGGCACCCCATGGATGTACCTAGACCCCCATTAAGCTTAACTACCACCAGTTTTTCGAGCTTTGAATGAATATCATTAGGACTTGGTGTTGATAAAGTTTCATAATCTCGTATCTAAATAACATTAAGGACAAAAAAAAATTAAAATAAATATATCTATAGGTTACATTTAGTTCAATTTCAAGATCAGGAAACAATTATATCTATATAGGTAACCACCTAATAAAAATCTACTATTGTATAGGATGATAATATTAAATGGATTTAACATTTTGTATTTCACTTCCAATATTTAATACTAAGTTTAGTAATAAATTTAATTATTTTTATTTTTTCAAAGATATGATATCATTATACTGATTTTCATTTAATTAAACAATAAACAGTTATATTCCATTTCTAAGATCCATATAATTATAAAAACAATTTTTTTTTTTAATAATTTATTTGTAGGTTAGATTAAATTTATTTCCAGATAATTATACAATGGTTTAATGATCAATTTCTATAAAGACAAAATACCAACAATTTCAAAATGTATTTCATCTTTTTAATGTAAAAGTTGTTTTGTTTCCATAGTTAAACAAAAAAAAATTATACATTGCATGTAAATGAAGTCAATTAAACAAATATAAATTAGATAAAAAACAAAAAATTATCTGTAGGTCAAAGATTAGGTCATCAATACAAATTGAAATATTTATATTTCATTTATATTATATATGTATACACTTACAGCATCAGCAGGCAATTTTTCAATCTTGTCCCAATCAACTGATGGGCCAGATTCTTCTAGAAAACGTTGAAATAAACGTGAAAATGCTGTAAACTGAGATTTTGCTAGGTCTTTTTTGTCATCAGGTGTAGTTGCAAGCAAAGAGGCCATTTCTTTTTCGAGTTGTACCAATGAATCACGTTGGGTAACTTCTTTAAACTCTTTCAAGTCTGTACTTGAAGGTACACGAGAGTGTCCTTTTGGCTGTAAATAAAATTAAAAATATAGAAATAAATAAAATATAATTTAAATAGCGTTATTACATTCTACATAAATATTGGGCACGCATTATACTATTGACAATAAATATTACGCTTAAATTAAAGACATTTTTGTGTTTTATTTTCATTTTTTTTTTTTTTTTTTTAAAGCAAAACAATCAAAAACTAATTTATTATAGTTTTCAAAATAAAAAAAAAGATGTGCATAAGCTATATATTTTTTTAAAATACCAACTTTTATTTAATTTTAAGTAATATATAATAAATAGAACAATAAATATAATACTAATTTTAATAATTTCCAATATTTCCTACTTAATACATAATAAATTGCTATATGGACTCTTATAATAAATAAACATATTTTATTCTAAATCCATAGACACCTTAGTTCAAATATTAATTTAACAAAATAATGTGTAATAATTAAAACTGAAAACAAAATACAATATTTTGTTTTATTTTTAAAATTATTTAGTTACCTAAATTAATATTATAATTCTATAATTACATTTTTAATTTGAATTATCTGATATATAAATTACTATTATTAGGTATGTTAATACAATATTGAATATAAATCATATAATGTTAAATTATAACATCAGCTATAAAGTAGATAGGTAGGTACATACAGGAATTAAAATTTATAATTTGTCATGCAGTAAATATTAAAAATTAAAATAATTCTAGAAAGGTATTAATTTAAAATTCCATCAACCCATAATATTAAATACAATAGAACAATATAATTATTATTAAAATATAAAGTAAAGTAATTTTCATCAACTTAAAAATGTAATACATTATTTACTAAAAATTTCATCATATTTCTTCAAATTTTATTTTTGTATTAAACATTTAAACTAATTAGTATAAAAAAAAAAACAAGTGAATAAACAAAATTAAAAAAAACATGCAAATTAATGTAAAACAAATTACCTTAACGACATTCGTGGAAATATTTATTCCCGAGTATCCAACATTTGTTTCCTCGACCATTTTTCTAACAGAATTTTACAATATTTATTTTACTTTAGTCAAATACCAACAACGTTAAACGAACATCCGTCACTAAGAACACAGCATAAACTGGCCTTCCCTCACTCATAAAACCAGTTTTTATACAGCTAACTCATGTAATATTTCTACAGCCTTTATCTAATCTGCAAAACGCAATTGTACCGTGTCGATGGAAAGCTCTCAATAATAATATATTCGTACTACATCGTTAAACATTTTTTTCTTTCCTTCAATGATTTTTAAATTGTAAGCAGCTATATAAGTCTATTAATTTCATTGCTATCAATATTTCAATTACCAATGTTATATTATTGTTATCTAATATTTATCTATCCATAGTTCCACTACTAATCGACCGCAACGTCATGAATAATAATGAAAAAATGACGTCTTTGAATAAATAGTATTTTGTAAGATGGAAATGAATTTTAATATAATTGATTAAAAATAACCATGTCTATATTCTAGAAACATCGATGGTTAGATACAAGATTTATAAAAATATAATAACAAAACGTTTTATTTTTATCTACTACCTACTTGCTTCTAATATTTTATGAGAATTCTTACCTTTTCATCACAGTGACTTAATTGATTAAAACGTTGACAACCCAAAACAAATTTTTTATGATGCTCAGTCATTATTTAGTACAATTATACTTTTTAATAGAGAATACAAATAGTATAAATCATAATTAAAATATGTACCTACACAAAATATAATATAAATAACAAAAATTAATTTTGTAGAATAATTGTGTTGCTACGATGCGTAGAACTTTCAACATAAATTTGATTTTTGTTATTGAAAATCAATAAACAAACAACAGTATTTATATAAATTACTGCTAACATGGATGCGGTAAATTTACATAAACAATAAATTAGTCATGTAACAAAAATATGCATAGGCGTGCTAAACCTGAATTTTAGCTAGGTGGCGACTAAAATAATTTTGGACTCTTAGCAAGAGGAATGACGGGTTAACGCGTTAAAATACATTATTATGTATGAATGAGTATTAATTTATTTTATTTAATATAAACATTCCAATTAGTATACATTAATATAATACACATTTTAGTTAAAATTGTACCTGATAGAATTAACAAATAATCATATAAATACCAATATCAGCAATATCACATACTTGTTACAAATCAAAAATTCGTAACTAGTTTTTTCGACTTTGAACACAGCTAGACTTTTTTAATTAACTCCTATTACTTTTATCTTAATAATCTGATTTATCAAGTTTAACTCATAGTTTAGCATAAGCGTAAACTGAGAGAGACCCTTGATATTTTGTTAAATGTATTTATTAGGTATATTAATTGAATGAACATAAAAATGTATTTATTAGGTATATTTAGTCTCTGAGTATCTTTAAATATACGGTTTATAGACATACGATAAACACCCCCATAAAAAGTTACATGAAGGTTAGGTTAGGTTAATCTAACTCATACGAAATACGAGTACAGTACGTCATATATTATATCCTATGCAATTAATAAAGTTTAGGATTTTGAATAATAGCGGGTATTTGACTACAGTCTACAGTTGTCATCTTTTTCAGCATAGTTCGATATTTTGTTAGTTAATAAGTTTCACTGTAATTTACGCTATAGCTTGTTAAAGGTAATATAAATTACATGTGAAAATAAAATAGTAGAAATCTCAAAAGTGAATGAAAAAAACACTAAAATAGTAATATGGATGGTTTCAATGGTGGAAATGTAATAATTATGAAAACCAAGTATAATTGCCCAGGAATACTGTTTTCATCATTAGAGTTAACAAACTCTAATTATAATTGTAGGTACTCAACTATGCGGGGAATAATAAAATACCAATCCTTTAACACATAAAAAGAAAAATTAAATCATAATCGAGAGGAACTTGTGACAAATCTGGTCAATTATTTTCGGAAGTTAAATACCCACCGAAGCTCTATAATTATCTCTATTTATCCAAAGAAATTGATGTAAATGATTAATTAGAAATCAACGAACTATATACCAATAATCCTGTATTTAATTGTATAAGCAATATAGTTATAGAAGGTAAGTACTATAACCAATTATTATAAATTAATCAGCTATTAAACTAATAATTTACTGAATAATCAATGCTATAACTAACAATTTTTTAACTTTAAATTTAAAGTGACTGGGACTTAGACGATTCAGGTCATTCATCTGCAGGTACCGACTTTAAATTTAATAAGCGGATATGATTACTCTATGCAAAATTGCCAAATAATACAAAATTATTCAATAACAGTTGACATTTTTAGAAAAAAAAAATGGTTAAAACATTAATACAAGACCTAAATAAAAATGTTAATAAAAAATGTTTTATGATGACAGTAACTATTTTTATTTATCTAATTTCGTCTGAATTTAAATTGAAAATATCTATAAAAAAAAAAACACTTTGTTTATATAACTTTTAAGATTTTTTGGTTAACAGTATAAATTACTTATCAAATATGAGTAATGAGAAACCTTGTATTACATTTTTAACCATATGCTGTAAAAATTGAACATTTAATAAATTTTTAACTACAACATTATTTGCAAATTGTTGTGAAATTTGAATTTCAAAACTTATAAATAAAATTCGTGCATAATATCAACATAAGGGGACCCTATTTTTTTATAGTATTAAAATTTCAAGCTTTTTAACCAACAAAGAATTTCCCTTATGTCATATAGGAAAATACACACATTGTCACATGACACATTGGATGTAGGTCGCATATTAGCCCGGCAAAGATAAGGATAGGTCAACTATCAGTTGTAGGTCGCACATTGGACCGGTGCCAAAACCCCATATTGGCTATATTCTATATAAAACGTACTCCTAATATTTAGTGATATTACTAATAAGTAATAAATACGAAGGTGTAACGGAATTCAGTAGGTTCCTACAAAAGATATACGCGATAGTCTAATTTATTTTTTATTAATAATATTAATAATAGATTATATCTGACTATTCACTAATAATAAATAATTACTTATTAGTATTTTCTATATAGTACTACATAAAATTTAAGAAATTTTAAATGATAATGCATCGCGTAAAAATAAATAAACGAAGAAAACATATAATTGCATGATATAGGTAGTTAGTATTATACATTTATAAATACTTTTTCTAATAAATTATAGTTTATGTGAAATAATTATGAAAACGAATTAAATTACTTCTTAATCGATGACGTTCTAACATATTATTTGTCATAAATGTTTTTAAAAGTCATCAATAAAACTATTATTACACTAGCATTATTCATTATTATATTTTATAATAAGAAAATCATTTAATATTTAAGTTAAATTTTGACTAAATTAGTGCTATAACTCTGACAATTTAATTTATTTAATTTATACATAAAAATCTTTTATAATTTATAAAATATAAGTAATAACATCATAAAATGTAATTAATGAAGAAAATCTGAATAGAAACGATAAATTTAATTTATTTCTAAGAACTAAAAATAAATACAAATTACAAACAACTAATTTAAAATATTGGAATAGTTAAAACCTTGGGCAAATAGAGGAAATTAAGATCCTAAGTATTGCAGTAGTCCCCTTGTATAAAATGGCGTGTTTCAACTACCTAGGTACTATAGTTATATAGTGTTGTTATTTCGTTAAATTGATATATTTAAACATTCAAGGTTAAGTTACCTGTTTTTATTTTTCAACGACTAAGTATTCATATATTCTAGAGTATTTATATTTTGATAGATTTAACTTACAAGTTACAATAAATCTTTCCAAATTAAAATGTCTAAAATACCTCAAAAACAAACAAGCATAATATAATAACATCACAATTTTTAAAATCAAGAAAACTATTTATCAAACATTTAGAATTTATTATTAATACGAAAAAGATATAGATACCTATATAAGAGACATTAGGGTGTAATTAATTTTTTTTTTTTACATTTTCGTTAGTTTCGACCGCCGAGTTTGTGTATAATATGCATAAATAAATGATCTACTAAAAGTAAAAATTTCAAATCGATGTATTAGGTTGATATGATTTGATAAACCACATTATGTTTAAGTCACTTTAATTTTTTATTAAAATTTAATGTTTAATGTTTATTGATTGAAATACTTTTAATAATATTCAGCTTCGGAATATGAAATTAAAAATGCATGGTGTCATTAAAAAAAGTAAAAACTTAAAAAATAATAACAATAAAGATATTTTAAACTAGTTAAATCTCAGAAATTATCATTTTAGTCACTAAAATGAATCCCAAGTAGATAATCTTAACTAATATTTTACCCACCACGTTGGGTTCTATCATTGAACAGTCTCCCTCCTCATATCATTCATGTAAATTGTATAATATACTTGTTATACAAGTATTGTATATATTATTATATTATTATGCCATCATATTTCCTTATGTCCTCATATACTTCACTAGCACAAATTATTTTATTAAATATTTTAACTGGTAATTTTTATTAACCAATTGAGATTAAAGTTTTCAAATAAACTACTTTACCGTCTTCATCTTGATGGTTTATCAAATAATTGTTACTTTTTGAAACCATAAGGACTGTAATCGAGACATGATTATTATTTCTTATTTAATATTATTTTGTAGGTAATTGTTTAGATATTTATAGAATTAAATTATAATAAAAAAAAGTTACCATAAATTTTAGCTTTCTAGGAATGTTTTGTCAAGAAAAAAAAACTTAATACACTTTCATTTTTATTGTACCTACCTACTCTAATTGACATAATACTTTTAAACTAATAATATAATAATAATATCAAAACAATACAACATTCTACATTATTAATTATTAAACATAGATTAAACTTGTTGAACAGTCACATGAGATACACATGCAATAATAAAAAAATCAATAGAATCATATACTTTTTTTTATAAAAGATTAAAGAATGTAAATTCTTTTACAGATATAATGGCACTTTTTCATTAATTGATAAATATTGTGACAATGGTATATAACTCATACATACTGGTATTTTTTCATACAAAGAAACGGAATCATCAAAAATATATATCTTGAAAAAAGAATTAATGATCTACATTTATCACCGATCAATTACCACCATTAAAAATGTTTATAAGCTAATACTATGGTTATAAAGAAAGTTCTTTATAATTGTGGTTAATACTAATATACATATCATTTGACTATATAAAATGGTTTTCCAGTTGCCCTAATCATTATATTATCTAAACAATTGTTCACAGACTAAACTTACTTAATTTTTTAGTTATAATTTGATTGTATTTGTGTAATTTGGATTGATAGTTAACTAATAACATTAATGACTGATTTTTTCTGCACTTAAATTAAATGCTTAAATGATATATTCATATTATGTAATGGCAATAGATAAAATTACTATGATCAGATGAAGGTATTGTCCGACAGGCTACAGCTTATCATAATATATTAGCAGAGCCGTGCCGTGGGGGGGCCTAGGGTGCATGTGCCCCGGGCGCATGGTTTAAACTGTTTAAAGGGGGTGCCAAAAATATTTTTTTAGAATATAAGGGGGCTAATATTTTTAATTTTGCCCCGGGCGCTAAATCCTAACGGCACAGCTCTGTATATTAGGCATATGTATAGTATGTATTTCTTATAAACTATAGTAATTAGTGGATCTATTTAAGGGTTAATACAATGTCACATATTAATAAAATATTATTTTTTGAAATAATCAGTATAGATGAAATTAGTAGATACCTATAAATAATTAGCATCCATTATCCATATATTAAATTATACTTTTATTTATAGAAGTAATACACAATCTAAACTCAATTTAATCAATACAATAACACACTTATAAGAGTAGAAACAATAAAACACATGAAGAGGATGACAAAAAAAGCTATTTAGTAGTGACATAAGTGTAAATGTCTACATTTTTTTTTATTATTATTATACTTTTGAATGGGTTATTTTAGTTGGGCTATACACCAATTCAGCTTATTGCACTAGATGAGTTACTGGGATTAGCTGAAGTTGCTAAGCTTTGTATAAGAAGATTAGAGTGTGAGTTAAGACATGAATGAAACCTCTTATAATACATTTTTGCATCTTTTTGTACAGTTTTTAGATGCAAGTCTGTGTAAAGTGTATAATTTGATGTGTATACTGGGGCATTGGTAATTTTCCTAGACGTTATATTTTAAAAGCATTATATATATTTAAGATAGAAGGGCTAAATGTTGTATGTCCAGATAATTTTAAGGAAAAATTTTGTAGATAAACAGTTTTATATAATTAATTAATTTAAATTGGATTTGTAACTTTGTCTATCTTTATATTCCACTATCCTAACAATCTTTAAACATATAATATATTACCTAGGTTAGGTACTACTAAAATTATTTTTTGCTTAGGTATAAAAAAGAAGTAATAAACAAGTATAATAATTAACAAATAAATATATAATATATAATTTTATAAATTATATTATATGATAATTAGCCATAATTTATTGGCAATGCTTTAAAACCTAGAAAATATAATATTAGACTTTGTACTTTAAATCAGATCTTTATACAATTACAATGCTATCATTCATAGTCAACAAAAATAAGATTAAAAAACATAAATAATCAAGTTAATTAAAGAGTCCAATGTTTTTTTTTTAACGTAGGATTAATGGATTAATTTGTTTAGTTTTTAAATAACATTTATCTAAATATTTAAAAAAATTAAATACAAGTAATATTATGATACTTTAGTTACTAAAGAAACTAACACAATAAAAATATACATTTTTTAGTAGAAGCATTATAACTACTTGTTACATTTTTTAAATATTATGTTCTGTTATGACTGTATAGATAATTTGTATCTAATATGTGTAATGCTAGTTTTAATACAGTCAAAAAATGTATAAAATAATAATATGATTATTAATTATGTACCTGATGATCATCTGTGTTCACAGATAATAAATTAGTTGACTTATTAGAATTCTGTGATATGGACATGGTGATTTAATTAAATGGTACTTAATGTGTAAATACTTTATATATAAACTAAATATCAATTAATGAATTTAAGACTGAATTGTGAAATAAATTTTAAGTCACTGGACAATGGACTGTGGAGTGTGGACACTGGAGTACTGGACAGTGGACAATGGACAATAATCACAAAATCACAAACGACACAAACCACTGTAGTGTCATAGATAACAGACTGAAGTCAGTTGTCAATTTATTGTTATCGGTTATTGTTTCAGGTTTCTTATCTTTTACTATTATTATCTTTATTATCTCAATAATAATAACTAATAAGTAATGTACATTGTACACAGTAAAGTTGTACACGGTCTAGTCTGGTACTCTGGTAGAAGATATTATTGTCCTTGGTAATTTATAATAAATAATATATTATATAAAAATATAAAATATAATGTTATATTATGTTTTATTCACCTTGATACGATTTTGAAAATTACCAGGCTATTTGACAATGAATTTTGAATTTTTGAATATAATATTTTGATGTATGCATTTGGAATATCAGTAGCGTAGCCTAGGGGGGCTAAAGGGGCTATAGCCTCCCCCAATGACTGTATTTTTTATATTGTTTTGAAATATTTAAATTTAACTATGGATATTGCCTTACAAATGTTACTAGTATATTTCTTGTTATTAGTTGTATAATAAAATATAATAAAAATTTTGTTTTAAGTATTATTGTTGTAATTGTAAATTTTAATCAATAATATATATATATATATTAAAGTTAAAAAAGTATTATTAAGTGTTTATAAATTTTTTTGTTCTTTTTGATTTTCAATAACTGAAGTAAAAAGTGTTTAGCCCTCCTCATAATAAAATTTTAGCAACCTAGCTACGCTTCTTCATTACCTATATAATTATATTAACTTTGTGATTTAAGTATATCTAACAATTAAAATATTCCAAAAAACAAAGATAGATTGTTATACTGGCGCAAAGTAGATGCAACCTCATTACTGATTTTTATAGTACATCGCAGAAGTAGGTAGGTAGATAAAAAATCGCAAACAATACTAATGCATCAAGTAGTTTATATGAAATAGTTTATACAAATTACGAGTCAATAAAGTCATAACAAGAACAACAAGGTCACTCCTAAATCCGACCTTATGTTATTTATATAATTTTAATTATCTTGTGTGGTTAGATAATCCGTGAATCCATGTCGTCTTTATTTATCGAAAATCATATACCTATGGAAATACCATTTATTAATTTCTCGTTTTAAAATTAATATTACATATTATTATCTTATATGTAGTCTATAATTAAATCTATAATTATAAATTTGATAATATTGTCAATAGTCTTGAAACTTTTTTATTATTTTATAAAATGGGTTCGTGCAAAATAGTAGGTTGTGATTCATGAATCGAGTATAAATATATAAGTCAATGCGAAATGTGACTTAAAGTCCTAACATCACAGTACATGTTCAATGTTCATTAAATTACACTCGTTAAGTCGTAAATGATAATAAATGATAATTATATAAACATTAAATAGGTATATTGTATTTTTAGGTATATTGTTGTGTGTTGACTATTAAACGAATTTTATTTAGGTTAAACTTATCAAAAAATACAGAATAGATAAAGCCGATAAACTAGGTATCCCTTCTTCATATTCTATAAAAACAATATAATTAAATCAAACCTATATATCTATTATAAAGTATAATTATTGGTGTACAATATAATATACTACATACTACATAGTGTGTTCGTACATACGTAGTTTTTTTATTCAGGTAATATATTATTATTATGGGTTGCCTATTATAGATTTGTCATTACGCAACAACTTGTAATAGTTGTACTAACAATTATAATAAGCAATTGAAGTTAAGACACGAGGTCTATACTTTGTAAATTAATCTTAGAATTAAAAAGTATATTAATTTATTAAATATATTTATCATTTAAATATTGTTAAAAATAAAAATTATTTTCTTCTTAAAAAATTCGTTGAATTTGCATAATTAAAACCCCTTAAAATGGATGTATGACGCCTATTTCATGCTGCCACTATTTAAAATAATTTTTAATTTTAGCAACCTCCAAAATTGATACTTCCGACACGAAAAGAAAAATTTATATTTAAATGTTGCATGATGCATTGTTGCATCTTCTATTAGATACTTAAAATATATTTCCATCAATTCAAACATTTTTAGGTATTGAATAATACTTCATTTTAGATTCTGAATGATGTGATGAATGTATTGATTTTACAATAATGTGTGTTTTTTTTTGTGTTTGTCACCACGTTTTGGAGTAGTAAAAGTGCTTCGATTTTAAAAAAGTGGACCCTGTTTCTGATAGGAAAGTGAATCTAGTTGGCAGGGACGCCCGCAGAAATGTAACTCAGGGGGGGGGGGCAAAAAAATTGCAAGTACCTAAATAAGTACTTGTGGTAACATTTACTACTTCATCTACTAATACTTTGTTATAGTATCAATATTACAGTATCATTAATAATTGTTTAAAAAGCTTAACTAATTTCAGTTTATATAAAATTACACTATTAGTTCTTAATGTTCTTATATTTATTAGAAAATATAAAATAAAGTTTAAACTAAAAACAAATTTTTGTGAATGAATTTACATATTACATCATATTTTATTATTTTATTCAAAAAGTAA